>VXBB01022420.1:780608-893853 GCA_013399915.1 Illadopsis cleaveri | reverse complement strand
TCTAAAACTATCTAGAGTTATAAGCTTAAATCTTAGCTTGGTTAGCTTAGAGAAAGCCAAATTTGGTGCATGAAGGTCTGCTGGCGATGACTTCTAAACTTCAAAATCTTATTTGCCCCTAATTATCTATGCATAATTCCAAACCCTGAATTTTTCGAGACAGTGTTTGTAGATTACTGAGGTCAATATGTGCTGCAATCTCTCGGCTAGTTTTTTTTAGTGTGACTGGTCTTTTATTTGTGTTTTCTAAAATAAATGGTTTTAAAATGTGTACATTCACATGTGTTCATTATAACATTAGATATCACTGGTATGTACATTGAGAATGAATTTAAATGTGGTTTAAAATATATTTGTTTTTAATAAATGTCTGGATACTTTTTAGGAGAAAAAGTAATTTATGAAAGATTGTACAGAGGGATAGGGAATTAATGATTTTTGTTCTTATTTCAAATAATTTTTTTTTTGTTTATTCTCTCTCTTAGTATGGACCTGTGTTCAGTTTCACTATGGTTGGCAAGACATTCACATACTTACTGGGCAGTGATGCTGCTGCTCTGCTCTTCAATAGTAAAAACGAAGATCTGAATGCAGAGGATGTGTACTCCCGGTTAACCACGCCTGTCTTTGGCAAGGGAGTCGCCTATGACGTCCCGAATCCGGTTTGTATTTGAAATATCAGAGGAGTAGAAAAGCAATGCAGTTTGAATGCTGAGTAGGCAGCCCTGAGCTCTTGGCTCTGTGTGATGGGGTTGTGTTCATACAAACTGTGGCATGTTGCAGTAGATGAATAGTCTCATCTGAATAATCAAGACTGAGCATGTTCAGGTTGCTTTCTTTACCACCTGGCCATTTGTCACTCTGGCTGTTATCTTTTGTTCTTGAAACCATCTAATCTCACCAGAGAGGGAAAACTATTGTGTCATTTTTTCTTCCCTTGCAGCATGCCACTGACTGCAGCTCACTTTTCCCTTCCGTGCAACTTTGGGCCTTTCTTCTGAGAAGGGCCTCAGAGTGGTAACTTCATATTTATGCCATGCCAAATCTAGACCTGGGAGTAATAATTTAACAGTTTGAACCACACGGTTTGTTTTGCTCAGACAGAAATCATTCTGTGTATGTTTGAAGAATACAGTATGCATGGGAGCAGAGGGGGCTGTGTCATGTGGCATTGTATCTGAGCTAAGCATTGGCTGCTTTCTTGTTTGTGAGGGTGGCCTCTCATGTCAGACTCTCAAACTGCAGAAGTCAGCTTTTCTGTGGCCACACTCCACTGGCACTCTGTGTTCAGTGCATGTTGTATAGCAGAGTAGTTGGGTGGAAGAAACAGCACTGTGATATACTTTATTTTTGGATTTTCAGTTTTGGCCTCGTTTTGTTTGTCTTAATGCCAGTCATAGTTTCTGTGACCATCAATTTCTTGTCCTCCTTAGCACGCCGCTTCATTCATCCCTGACTATGTGCTGTGATTGTTGCCCTATTAATGATGTGGCTTAGGGGCAGTAATCACTACTGTTTCTGCCTCCACCCTGGCATTTTGCCATGATCCACAGAGTAAGCATGTTCTTACCCTGTTCTTTCCCTACACAGCTACTACCTACAACTTGCTACTTTCTAAGTAGGTAAGGGAGAATTTGGCTTCCTCCTTTGTCAGGAAGTACTAAATTGTGGATAGCAGTCTGGGGGGAGGATTGGTTGGTTGGGTGGTAGGTTCTTTGCTACTTGATGGATTTGCATAGCTCCTCATCCCTATGAGAAGCAGCAGGACTGCAGCCTGGGTAACAAGTAAGGGATCATTTCTGGTGTCCTAGGAGATCTCTTCCGTGAGTGAGCCCATTCTAACAGACTTGTTTCTACCAGTTCAGATAGTCAGAGGTCTTCCTCAAAAAGTCAGGGATGGAGTTGTGAATCACTTTTGCAGCTGCTGGAGCATGGAGGATGCATGATTCTCTGCAATACATCTCATGTTCTTCTCTGGTATATACTCGTTTCAGAAGAGTGTCTGTGGATCAGGCTGCTAAGCTGGCCAGATTTTCACTGTGTTGTGCTTGTTTTGTGGATTCTGACTGTCATGGGATGTCTGCTTGAAACTTAAAGGTCATGGTTTGTCCTTAATTCTGTGAAAGTTTGCCCACTGGTTACAGATGGTTTGACTTCTGCTTTCATGCTCTTCAGTTTGTGGATGGATTTGAATGTCTGTCTTCATGCAAGAGCTAGTTCTTTGATGTGATCTAATCTCATCCAGTTTTATAGAATCTTCTGTAAGCTCCTTGGAAATGGGCATTTCTTACCACCATGTACTTCAGGCGCATGGAGTGATTAAGGCCTACCTCATTGGCCCATCATATACAGCTTTTTTTTTGCTTTTTTCTGAAATTAGGTCTTTGTCTTGAGTTACCTTAGGTTTTCTTTTTCTCTAGAGTGCACTTGAGTTCTGCTTTAGTCAAGAGATGAATCATATTACTCAGTAAGCCTTGGCTGTCTGTGGATATGTCTGCTTAATTCATACCTTTGATACCAGAAGAACTTCTTTCTTATAATCTTTGCAGATTCAGGTTCTGCAGAAAATTCCTTTTTTTCCACATAAGTTACTCTTTTTACACAGGAAGGAGATGCAGGGAGTTTGCCATGGACATTTAAATTCTCTCTGACACTGATTATCTCTAGTTTCCCTCTATGAAACTAGAGAAGTAGCACAGCCAGTTATGGCCAGAATGCATTCTGCTAGAGGATGCATTTTTGCATAGTGTCACCACTACGATTTCATTTCAGGCATCTAATGGGAAGGCATTTAGAAAGCCATGGAAATTTTCGTTGGCATTCTACAACTGATAGGTCATCCTGAAGTTTCTTTTGAGACCCCCTTTTCTCTGCTTAAGCTGCTAAGAATCTGTTTACTCTGTGACTTTCAGTCGTGTTTGGAAGAACCACCCCTCATTCTTCAAAATGAGTAATTGGTTTATTTACCAGTGATTCTGGTAATTGTTAATATCCATAGTCAATATATCAACTCATATTCACTCTCTCTCTCTTCCCTCCAAGGCTCTTGCAGACATTTTTTTGTTGAGAGGAGCTGAAGTTGCAGAGGATGTGTTTACTCGTGTGTGTCATTTCTGTCTCCATAAAGCTGGAGACTAGCTAGCATGCTGCAAGGGAAAATGTGCTTGTCTTTTTGCTCTGTGGCCTGTGTGCCCTCTGACAGGCTGCTGGGGTCCTCACTGCATTCTCAAAACAGAAGCTTCTAGGAAGTAGCTTTTCTTTTAATGTCTTTTGTTCTGTATCCTACATGCAGAGCCCTTGGTGGGAAGACAGTTTTTGGTGTATTACTCATGGTACAGTGCAGAGCTATAGGGCAAATGCCTCATTCATAATTAGGGCTTAAAAATCAAATCAATAATTTTCTGACTCAACGTCCTGTCAGTGCATTGAATGGTTCTCACCTAACGAAGGACTTTTCACCAGTAGGTTTTTTAGCCAAGAATCTGTACACAGAAAAAGAGGAAGGTGTGAAAGAGAAGGGTGTGAAACTCACTATTTTCCTAGGAAGCAGTTTGCCTCCTGCTTTTGTATCTGACTTCCTGGGCAGTGAAACCAGAGGGCTCTGTAAAAGAAAGGGTCACCTCTAGTCCAGGGTCCTTCTGCCTGAGAGAACACAGGAGAGGGAGAGAAGGTGAGGAGGCCACATATCTGGGGACACAGGTTAAATCCAGACTTTGCAAAGATGGGACTGGTTACGTTTGTGATTACTTATCTAAAGGGCATTCCATAGTTCAACTCTGCATGCATCTTGTATCTTCAGGGATAAAGCTTAATGAAGATACTAAAATAATTTTTTTGTTTGGTAATGCAAAAGAGAGAACTGCAGCTCCTTTGAGCTATTATTTTACTTGAGTGTTTCTGAACTATTGCTTGAAAGACAAAGAAGGTGAAAAACAGAGTATTACCTATTAGATAAAACTGAGTATCTGCTGTACCCTGCAGTCCTAATCATAATCCCTGTTTCCTTCTGGATGTTCTTACAGTACAAATTCTAATAAGTTTTAATCACATTAATATGGTGATCCTTGTTCTGATTGCTTTTTCTGTCTTGGTTCTTTTAGATATTTTTGGAACAGAAGAAGATGCTCAAAACTGGGCTAAACATTGCCCAGTTTAGACAGCATGTATCTGTGATTGAAGAAGAAACAAAGGAGTATTTCAAAGCATGGGGAGAATGTGGAGAGAAAAGTAAGCAGGATCAAATGTATTTTTCCTACAGTTTTCTGGGAAGTATTTAAGGCTAATACAGTATATTTTTGTAAAAGATGTACTGCAGTATAAAAGAAATTAAAAATTACATAAGTAAAAGTGTACTGAACATCAGAAGAAAGAAAACACAGATTTTTAAAAATAAAATGTAAGGCTATTGGAGAATAAAACTGCTCAGAAAGTCACTGAAAGGAATGAAGGGTTATCTTAGTTTTGCTTTCTTGGTCAGCTCATAGTGCACCTGTTGTGCTTGTTTTGGATGGTATCAGTCAGCTCAGTGTAACCACTTCCTAGTCCCTGGGAAAAGCTGCTGCTCTGGCTTCCTAGAGAGCCTATGCTGGAAATCTCGGCCCTGGGAGTTCCTACAGTGAAAAACTGCACCTTCAAAGCTGAAATGGTTACATAGTGACCAAAGTGAAATTGTTATTTTCCCTCATTCCCAGCTTGCCCATCATTATTGCAAGCTCACAGTTGCATAACAGTGTCAAATATTATTTAAACCTACATACTTACATTTAAATGCATAAAAATTATATAATGCATGTCACATTTTAATGTATTGAATTATTTTGAATGTATATGATTTATATGTAAATATAGTTAATAATATGATAATATATAAATTGATATTTAAGTGTCTAAGTACTACTATATAAAAATAATTCAGTGAGCAGCAAAACTAACTGGTGTCCCAGTGTGGATTTGGATTTCAGGGTTAAATCTTTGTATGACTTCACTTATATTTATTAAGGGTGGAGCTTGTGATGCATGGCTTGCTTTGGAAGCATTTCTAACTCTGCATGAAAAATTTCTAGAAAGAAATACCTTAGAAAAAAGGTATCAGTGATCTAATTAAAAGTTGTTCCAAGACACATCTGATAAGACATATTTCATTAATGTTTTTCAAATCTTTCCTCAGACCTGTTTGAAGCCCTTTCAGAACTGATCATTCTGACAGCAAGTCACTGCTTACACGGGAAGGAGATCCGAGGCTTGCTGGATGAGAAGGTGGCTCAGCTGTACGCTGACCTGGATGGGGGTTTCACCCACGCTGCCTGGCTGCTGCCGGGCTGGCTGCCTCTGCCGAGCTTCAGGTACCACCAGTAGCAGAGGAACCTACTTAAGCATTTTATCCAAACATCGTTGTTTGGATTGTCCCCCATCGCCACTACTTCTTTGTAAGCTATTCTAGACATCCCAATAAATCCTCATAAGCCTTTTGTGTTATGTAGTATAAAGTTGCTAATGGAAGTGTTTTGAATCGCAGACGACGAGATCGAGCACACAGAGAAATAAAGAAGATTTTCTACAAGGTTATCCAGAAACGTCGAAAGTCTGAGGAAAAGGAGGATGACATGCTCCAAACTCTACTTGATGCTTCATACAAGTAAACCAAGAGTTTAAAGTCTTGTTTGAAGATTAACTTTAGCTTTCAGCTTTTTAGTTAGAACTGTCTATCAAAACCCAAGAAACACTCCCTCATGTTCTGAAATGGCTTTGTTGCAATTTGTCCTAATTGTATCCTTAAAACCAGGTTTAAAACTTCACTTGTCAATGATTTTTCAGATTTCTGAGATTTTCATTGGTGGTCATGAGGTGGCTGAGGTTGTTTCCTTTCACTTTGCTGGCTGTTGAGGAATGATCTTCTTTAAGAGTCTCTCTTGCTCTGTTCTCCCTCCTTCCTACCCTTAGATGTTTTGCCTCGTCATTTAGGGTAGGCAATAAGAGTAGGAGGAGCAAGGAGTACATTAGAAGAAATTGTAAATGCTGTATAAATAGCAATGCTGAATAATGAATAATGAAACGTGACCAAACAAAGCTCCAACTCGGTTCCCTTGGCCGCAGGGACGGCCGCGCGCTGACGGACGATGAGATCGCGGGAATGCTGATCGGGCTGCTGCTGGCAGGGCAGCACACGTCCTCCACCACCAGCGCCTGGCTCGGCTTCTTCCTCGCCAGGGACAAAGCCATACAAGAGCAGTGCTATGCAGAACAGAAGGCAGTGTGTGGGGATGACTTGCCACCCTTAACTTATGACCAGGTTTGTGTGTTACATTAGTCCTGAGGGGTATTTTTATACTTTTAGATGCTTATTAAAAAAAAAAAAGCTCATTGAACATGAAATAGTCACATGCTTTTGTGTTAAAATAATAATTGGCACAGTCATTCTGTGATAATGCTGTTTGCCAGTACATTTCCTGTTCTCTTCCTGTCCAGGTAAATTTTCAGCTTGATACTGTTTTTTTAATCAGTGTTCATTAGGGAAATTGCAGTTCCTATGTTTATTTAATAACTGATAGATCTGCAGCAGAGGAAGATCCTGGTATTTCCAGTGAGGAAA
Organism: Illadopsis cleaveri; assembly: GCA_013399915.1. Classification (NCBI taxonomy): domain Eukaryota; kingdom Metazoa; phylum Chordata; class Aves; order Passeriformes; family Timaliidae; genus Illadopsis; species Illadopsis cleaveri. The sequence continues at coordinate 887,264 of VXBB01022420.1, read as the reverse complement.
GTAATGCAGTGTGAACTTGTTCTTTAATTAGGCAACAGAAAATACTTAAGAGACAGATCACTAAGACATTAATTGGTCAGTGATTTTTTCCTTCTTAATTGAATCAAAAGGAAAAGAAATAATCAGTGTAGCTAATAAAGTACATGTAAATATAAGCTGCTTACTCTGATTTTTTTAAATTTGTTTTTAAATGGTATAAAATAGTATTTTGTTTGTGTTGAATGAACTTGGCTATATTTTGATACATCATTTTCTCTGTGGTTTCAGCTCAAGGATCTCAGTTTGCTGGATCGCTGTCTAAAAGAAACTTTAAGGCTTAGACCTCCTATCATGACCATGATGAGAATGGCCAGAACTCCTCAGGTGAGGACGCTTTTTGGAGCTAATTTCACTGCAGCAGCACAGGCTAGGTCAGAGGTATGTCAGCTGGCAGAATGAAACACAAGTGAGCTGTGTTTGCTGGCAGGGAGGAAAGCTGATGACAGTCTGGTCTTCCGTCAGTGGTAGGTAGCATAGCCAGTGTTTAATTAGGAAACCAATAATACCTTGAACTTAGTATTTCTTACTTTCATGTGGAATTGTGTCGAGTTTCAGACCCCTGCTGGCCCCAGCCTGCAAGAGACTGATGAAGTGAAACAAGCAGAGGGCCACCCAGATGGGAGGGGGCTGCAGCACTGGTGGTGAGAGGCTGAGGGAATAGGGATTGTTTCCACCTGGAAAAGAGCAGCTCTGGGACCAAGGAACAGCCATGTGCAGTTTTCTTCAGCAAAACTGACTCTTTCTTGTAGTTACCAGTCATATTTGAGCTTAGTTTGGTGCCACTATTTTTTGTTTGCCAGGTATTTTTAATTGCTGTCAAAGAAAAATTTGGCATGCATTTAATACAAACTAAGTAAATCTGAAAGGAAACCTGCTGTTTGTAAAAATAAGGTACCATGTCAAAAAATTCAAATATTTTTTTCACTATGTCCCTTCAATGTCAAAGGCTTTCAATAAATTTTAAGTTCATTCTTTCTTTTTTTTAACCTCCTTCTGTAGAATTGCCAGTCTTACTCAAACAGCTGAAAGGTTCCTGTCACTACTTGAGCACTATGTCCTGTACAAGTAAGAGAGGAAGTGTTAGGTTGTGTTAATTTTAAATGCACTTGGCCAAAATCTCTTGAAATTTAAGCCTCATGATTTAACACTTCAGGTAACACTTTAAAAAGAAAAATGGAGACATTTTGTCATGTGTGGGGTCTTGTCTCTTCTCTTGTAGACTGTTGCTGGATACAATATTCCTCCTGGCCATCAAGTGTGTGTATCTCCCACTGTTAACCAGAGACTAAGAGACTCCTGGAATGAGGCTCTGGACTTCAAGCCTGACAGATACCTCCACGATAACCCAGCAGCTGGAGAGAAGTTTGCATACATTCCGTTTGGTGCTGGTGAGTAAGAGAATGAAGCACCTTGTGTGAGGTTGTGCTGAAGTGGCTCACACCACCCATCTCCTACAGCTCCTCTCCACACTGCAGCTTCTGAGGATAGATTTTTTTGTTTCTGCCTGAAAGTTTTCTTACTGTGAAAGTGCTGTTAAAAGAATTAAGTTAATAGTTCTGCATTAGTCATAGCTGTATGTGTCTCTCACAGCAGTTATGAAAACACCTTTAGGTTAGTATGAGTGATGCTTGACTCACATCTTTTCAAGTCAAGGACAAACCTGGTAATACAAGTTCAGTTGAAGGCAGAGCAAAAGTCTGAGAGTCCCAACTTCCAGAACAATTTGCAAATATTGCCATGATGGAGTTAGAGCTGATCTCATTTCTCAGTGATGCAAATGCTTCTTTCCTGATACATAGATTAATGCTTTCTAGTGGGGACAGAACAGCACAATCTCATTCCACTTACTCCTCTGTTTTATGCAGTGACAACTTGGAAAAATAAGACTTGGATGGAATTATAGATAGAATGGGGTATGTGAAACATCAAAGACTCAGATTGTTGAGAAAGGGGCAACTACTGTCTGGGGGCAAAAAGGGGCAAAACTTCTAAAGTTAGCTGGTTGTCCAAGAGGATCTAATAAAATATTCTAACTGCATTTTGTGGCTTTCCTTCTAGGCCGTCATCGCTGCATTGGAGAAAACTTCGCTTATGTTCAAATTAAGACAATTTGGTCGACTTTGCTTCGTTTGTATGAATTTGATCTCATCAATGACTATTTTCCAACTATAAATTATACAACAATGATACACACACCTAACAACCCTGTTATCAGATACAAGAGGCGGTCACTCTAAACCCTGGCACTAAAACCTTTCTTCTTTAAGTTGTGTGAACGAGCAGACTTTTGAATGAAATTGTGACAGAATAAGTGGCAGATGGAAGCTGATGCATCTACAGTTAGGAAAGCAACAGTAGTCTACCAGATGCAAAAGTTTTGCATCTATTTTGTTTGTCCACACTATTTACAGCTGCTGTGTGTAATTGCTTGTTCTACAATTTTCTCACTGAATTTTTAAAGCAAAGGTGTCTTTTCTATTGCTGTAACACTCTTAAGGTGCATGCCAGATCTTTAATGAAGAAAAAAGTAATTTCTACAAGTGGAACTCTTTCCTTTTGAAAAATAATTGAAGATTACTTTCCCCAGATAACCAAGGGGCAAGGCTCCCTACCTTGCCTCTGTACCCAATTTCACCAAACCCATCTGGGAACAGGCACCACAGGGGATTGTACTTGGTCGTGCCCTTCCTTTGGCATTTATGATTCTGTTCCATATGAGTGATTGTCTTGGCTGATTTAAGAAAATGTTACTGTACAGCTAAGTGGTAGTGAAGCTCACAGGTTGGTGTCTGGGTTTGTACTGACTCATGCAGGATTGTTAAATAGTGTTTGGTTCAAGAGTGCTGATGATAAATGGTAATGAGCTCTAGCTCACAGGAATTTTGAATTAAATTTGTAAACAGACCTCTTGTGGAAGTTTTCCATGCTCAACTCTGTCACTTCTTTTTGAAAAGGTTTCATCAGTAAATTTCTAACTCCCTCTTGGAGTGGGCTGTGCCCTCTTCAGCAGTACTCCCTGTAACCAGGGTTTTGTCTGGTCCTTCCTGGTCTAAATTCAGTGTAACTGTTCTAAAACCTTGTGTTTGTATCAGTCATGGCAGGGGAGGGAGCACAGGCTCTTTCCTCCCAGGCCTGTCAGTCCTGTCAGCTGTGACCAGGGTCTGCAGCAGCCAGGCTTGTCCCTGGTTCTCCCTGGTAGCAGCGCTTTGGGACGTGCAAAGTCAAGCTGCAGTCACTACAAGCAGGACGAACCTGTTCCACGTGAATAAGGGAGCAGTTCTTGAACACAGTTAGAAGCATGAAGTCATGTTTATTTCAGTACTTTGACAAAATACCCATAAAATTCAAAACTTCTACCATTACAAAAATAGGTCTCTACAAGTGATATTCTGTCTGCACTGCCAGTAGCAAATATTACGAGAGTCAATGTAACTTCAGTAGCCTTGCCAGAAAAAGTGCAAGTAAACTTTGCTGAATGTAGCTCAATTTAATTAATACACAAGTTTCATCTTCGCACCCTTTTGATAAATACACACTTCATAAGTTAATCATTTAAATTAGCATTCCACAAATATACATGTAATTTAACGGTAGGGGGGTTTGGTTTGGGGGGAGTTTTTTGTTCAGATTTTGTTGGTTTTGTTGTTTGTTTTTTTTTCATAAACACAAAGTGCCTACATCCATAAATCCCAGTCTCTGTGGGTGTGCCAGGATGGAACTGTACACAATCGTATAACTGTGTTCATATTGGTCCCACAATATACACATCATACAAAAGCACAGAAAGAGCACAGATTTACAGAAGGCAATCTGTTAGCATCTCTGCAGTGATGGAGATGTTGAAGGGTATTATTATCTTCTTATACCCATGTGCAACTGAGTGTATGAAGTCGAACCTGTAAGATGGAGAAAAACTGTTACCAGGACTACTCGGAACAAGTACATACATTCAGCTGAATAAGCTGAATAATAAAGATTTTACATGGGAAATCATAGAATAGAGACTTCTAAAGATCAAATCTTAAGAATAAAACTTTCCCAAATTGTGGGGAAGACAAACACAGTAACTTCAAAACTCATAAATTTCATCTCATTGTTCTGACAATTTTCTTGATGTATTCCTTTTTCAGCACAGAAAATTGTCATCATCTATGGGACAAATTAACTTCTGCAATCCAAGTGGAAGGAGAAAAAATTCCTCTTTCACGTCCCAATCTTCTGGATACATTCTTCTCTATGTAACTTAAACTCTTAGTAAAATGCCAACTTGAATCCTTGCTGTGTATTTTTTAGAGATTAGGGAAGTAAAGTGTTACAAACAATCTCAAAATCTATACTGAAAGCATGCTTGTATCTTTTTTCAAAGAATTTTACAATCTTCTTTTAAGTGAGCTTTTTGCTACAGCTCAGAAATGTCTCTTGTTTAAGGCTGAAAATGGATGAAATGGAAGTTGTTTGTTATGTAACTCAGAGAAGCAGCACCCAGGTGGCAGTGGACGCAGAGGTGCTGGGGAGGCTGCCTGTGCCCTACCTGACTGCACGCTGCCGAGCCGCTTCTGCAGCGCCTCCAGACGATTGATGTAATCCGTCAGAGCCCTCTCGGGATCGTAGTTCTGCAGCTGAGGGCAGGCGAAGGAGACTGGGTTTAAATCCCCGTGCATCCCGTGGAACCTGGGGGCGGAACAACACACACCATTTCAAAAAGGGAAATTTCGAGTAAAAGTATCAGCAACACAGCAAAATACTGTGGGCAGAGATACCTTATGGCCTGCATGGCCCTTAGCTTATCCATGTGGTAGCTGGCACACCAAACCCATTTAACAGCCCTGCCACTTACTGTGCAAGCCAGAGAAATATCCACTCTTCCCCCTTGCCTTTTCTTTCTACTGCACAGGATTTGTTGCTGGAGTTTTTTGGGACAAAGACTGACCAGCAAATTCCCGGTGAGAGTGCAGCAGAATCCATGGTAGATTGGAGTTTGGTTTTCTAGTAAGAAGCTTGCGTCAACAAGGACACTGCTGTTTTTACAGGATTCTGCCTCTTGTCATTACTGTCTATAAGTAAGAGTCAATAGTGGCTAAAATAGATTCAAGGTTTTTACCATGTAAACTGTTATGGTAATGATATACTAAGACAATACCAATATTGGGGTTGTTTACATGAAAATGAAACCCAAAATATGGCTAGAATTTGATATTCATTGAAGATCTGAACTCACAACTTCATGTAAGTTCATCAAATATGATGGCACTCAAAAACGTTGCCCTTGATGAAAAATACCTGGTTTCACTGGCAGGGCTGTGCAAGCTTTGGCCTCGAATGTGATGAGTAATCACATACTCAATGCCTGAGACATAATTTTTTACATATTCTTACAAAAATGTTAAATCTTACAGCATCAAAGGTTACAAACCTTAGCAGTAAACACTGAGGCTTTCAGTTATTTAAACAGTGCCTGAAAGAGAATAATAATAAAAAACCCAAACGTACTTATGTTGAAAGTTTATAGGTGATCTAGGAGACTCCATGCCTGACCTGGATCTATAGGAATGCCTCTGTTCTCCATAAAGATCCATGCCACCAGGGAAGGAATCAGGCCGTAATTCATTACCTAGAAATACAAAATATACAGAATATTAGAAATACTAAAAGCAGTATCTTGTAAACTAAAAAAGTAAGACCTTTTGCACTTTATTGGGAATCTCAGATATGAGTTTTCTGTTTGCATATCACAAAAATGGCATTTAACAAGTGTAGACCACTTTCAGACTCCCTCAGGGAAAAGCAGAGATGAAATCCTGGCCTCACTGACGTCAATGAGAAAACTCTCACAGACTGAGCAAAGGTTTTAGTGCAGACCTAAATAGCCAGTAAATAATAATAAAGCTTCTGATTCTCCTTAGACTCCTACAAAAAAAGCAAACAGAAAACCATTGTTTCCCAGACTTAAACCTGTAACAAAAGAATGACAAGCTTTTGTTCTGAGAAAAAGCCTGTGGTGCAGATCTCCTATAAAAACTCCAGTGACGCAGCTAAAACTGCTTTCATGAACACGCTCCACAGGGAAACCTTCCATATGTTTTTAAATCCCACCCACGATGGAGCAAAACAAAACTGAAGAGAAAACAAATAGGTTAGTGTCTGTGCTAAGCATGAAAACTGAGGTTAATCCAAACAATTATAGCAAAAGAAAGAGGGAACAGCCCACATTCATTCCACATGAGTATAATACAAATCCATCTCCATTAAGCAGTGGTGTGACTTGCAAATACCATTTTTTCAGTCATTACTGGACTATGACTTACCTGTGTTCTGGCTAAAGACATCTCTACTGATAGTCAGAATCCCAGAACCTGTAACTCTGTGCCATCGACGAACCAGGAACTTCATTCTGCATTTCAAATTAAAAAAAAACAAAAACCAAAAAACAAACAGCTTTAGGATAAATCAGGATATCAGAAACAGTCTGATAAAAGCAATCTGCTTCTTGTATTCTAGAAAGTGAAAGAATTTCTTGACCAGCAAGCCAAATTAACACATGGGCATCTAAAACCTGAGTATCAAATACAAAACATCCTTTTGCATATCTCTAAGAAACACCACCTTTTTGTCCAAACCTGCTTTCAGTTTCACCTGTGCAATTCCAGAGATGCTATATAGGTCCAAGTGGACAGTAAATGGCTCAAGCACCTAAGCTACAGCACACCAGCATTTCAAAATCATACTAAATATACTTCTTTGCTTTGTTGCAGCCCAAAACTGCAACTGCAGAGCACTATGAGTAAAATTCTCACAACAGGTACATGAATACTTCCTTCAATTTATATGACACACAAGGCTCAGAACAATAGCAAGCAGAAGTGCTTGGGAGTTCAAACCTTTGTGAAGCTTTGTTAGCAACATGGCAGTACTATGCAGTAGTAAACTTTACTTTTTCTCCCCCACCAATTCCTGCTCATCCTTAGTCTTGTGAAATTCAAAGGACTACCTCGATGAAGAAATTTAATTCCCAAATCTATATTATACTTACATGTAAGATTTTAATCTTTAAAGGAAATTAAGTTGCAGAAAAAACCTTTGCAAATAAGTGCAATCTCTACAATTGCTCATAATGTTTTTTAATAAAATGACTTTACCCAGTACACTCCATCTGTGATTATCAGACACTGAGCCCTTTTCAACTACAATCAGACTGCTTATTCCGATTACAGAATTTACCTACACTCTGCTCACCTTGTCACCCTACAAGTATCTACTATATTCATGACTACCAAAAATACACCATTTAAACAGGATGAAATATGATGGTTTGTAGATTTCACTAGAGAGCTAGAAAAGTATGTATTAAACAGCAGTCACATCTGTTTGAAATGTAACTTCCTCCAGTTTACCTTGAAATTGCAATGGATACTCTGACTGCAGAGCGAAATCGTGTGAAACCCTTTGAATGATGTGTGATGATTTCAAGGTCTGTGTAGGAAGGCTGTCCCCCCATCCGTGCTATGAGGGCCAGCGTGGCTTCTTCACACTCCTGGAACCCTCCTAGCAACAGCAGCAAATATTTTTTCTGATATATGAGAGCTTTCCTAAAGCTCTCTGCTCGTAGGTATTTGCCATAAATTCTCTGCAACAAGAGAAAAAGAAAAAAAGTCCCATAAGCTCCAAGAATCACAACAGTTCCAAGATTTTTGACATCATTTACTTCAACAGCATTTCTGTGATTATTCATTTCTCAGTACCATCAAGAAGACTGTGCTGCTGCTCACACTTGTTGAATGCAACTTCATATATTGAGGATCACCTAAATAGCAAGAAATAGAGCACACACAAAAAAACAACATCGGTGTTTACATGTCATTCTTGGAGAGAAAAAAATAATAGTCAGGTACCTGAGGATGAAAATTTTAAAACTGAATTAATCTCTTTTTACTCAGACTAAAGCAGAGTGAACATAATGAAAAATAAGCCCAAATCAAAATTTTAAAAAGAGCTGTAGTTAGTATGTGGGGGAAAAAAAAAACCTTCTTACCCTTAAAATAGCATTTTCAGTATCTGATCCCAGTTCTCTGAGGAAAGCCTCACTCCTGAGCTCTGCTCTCAGCTTGGAGAGTTCTGCATCAGCTTGTTTCAAGGATTTCTGCAGTGACAGCCTTTCTCTGTTCCAAATTTCCTTCTCAGAAGCAACAAGAGTGTCAATATTAACTCCAACATGTGATGAGTGCCTAGAAGACTGAAGACAAAGGAAACTGAATTTGAATGACATAATTTGGAAAAGCTTAGGCCATGTCATTCTAGTAACTGGTTTCATGGAGAGCTCATAAAATTAATGAGAAAAACTATTCAGTGGTTGGATCTGAGGCCACCCTTGCACTCTGACACCTCAAAAACAGTGACTTTAGGAGCCCAATCGATGTCCCAGAAAAATATAGCTTCACCAAAAAAAGCCCCCTCAACTGGATCATACTAGCTTCATGATCTTGAAGGCTATCTAGATCTGCTTATCATGGTGATGAGATAGAGATAAAAAAGAAAGGCACAAAGCATTTAAAATAAAAGAGTAGTTAACAAAAAGAAGCTGGGTAAAATCATGAAGTTTTACACTTTAAAGAGTGAATTGAGACATATTGACAACTGAACAAGAATAACTCACACCCATTTACTCTATAGAGGGAAGCCAAGAAAGACAGATAGCTTGATCACTTTCAACTGAGTGACTAGGACAAGAAATTATGCTTTTATGTCTCTACACATAACTCATTAGATCAGCACCACAGAGGACATACAAAGTCTGCAGAAGGTTGTCTGTGCTGGTATCTTCTCAGTTCTTCCTCCAGTTTCATAACAGCATTCCTCAAATTATTCTTCTCTTCACTCAGCCTGCTGACAAAGCCTGTCAGCTCAGCATTTTGCCTCAGCAGCCTCTCAGTCAGTGAGCTGGATGGAGTCCCTGGAGGCAGCACCACCTTCAGCTACAAGGAAGAAAGAAAACCAAACTTCTATTAGATCCAAGTTGCCAAACTGAAAATAACTGGCTTACAGTGAAAAACTTTCATTGATAATGACAATAGCTTTCTATCAATTTGTATATAAAAAACTTCATTGTATATGTAAACTACAGATTATTGTGACCTTCTTGTCTATACTTACCTTGTACATTACAACAGGGTATTTTCACACAAGCTCAATTGTACCAGCTATCACAATTTGCAAAGTTTTCTACTATATTTATGTTTATCTAACTTAGAGGAAAAGAAAAGCCTCAAAGCTTTTTTCAAGTTATATTGAAAACCCTTGCTTAAAACACAGGTAAGGACTAAATCAAGCTCACTTAAAAATTAAATATTACCAAATTCTTTGCAACAGATTACCTCACTCCATTTTTTTTTACACAGGTGCATGCCACTCAATCTTCAGTGGCTTTTCCTTTGGTAAATACAGGGCAGTTTAAGTAAATGTGTTGTGTCAACACAATACAGTAAATACTAAATGTTGGTTTTAATATCAGGAAGTACTGAGAAAAGTTTCTTCAGTTACAGGAAGAAAGGAAAATAGCTTTTCTTAAAGAAAAAGCCACGAGATGCAGAAATTAAAAATGAAACTGGAAAAGTTTTGATTTGAAAGTTGAAAAATCATTTTTAAAGTATTAAAAATTGAAAAAAAAAATCCAGGAAAGAGGTTTTTACACTTTACAAACTCCAGTCAGAACACTCACTGAAATTATCCTCTATAAAGTAAAGACCTGAATAAGTACAGGCTTACAAACTCCTTGCAGTCTTTGCTCACAGCTCTTCATCCAAACACCCCCATTAAAGTTACAGCATTAACTCTCACCTCTTCCAGACTGGACAATCCAGGCAGTATTTTCAGTTCTGAAATAACTTCTTCAATAGCATTTTGTACTGCAATGAAGTCTTGATCATCTGCTGTTTCAAACTTCAATCTGAAACAAAAGGGACTGTTTCAACAGCAGATCAACTCTGACAACCCGAGGCAGACTAACAAGACCTTCCGTGGATTCCTATGCACTGGATCTACCGCAAGTCACTTCAGCAGCTGGAGTGGAGACTGGAGGCAGGGCAACCTTTTCAAGACTGCTAAGTGACTCTAAACAAAATTGTCTTGATTTTTAAAAAAGTGTATAGAACAGTTTCCACTCATTTGTAGACAGGGATATTCTACATGAAGCAAATTTAAAATAGTGGTTCTGCTTTCCACAAATCTGTTGAATCTGTATGATCAAAATCCTAGAGCATTTCCCAGGTACACTGCATTCTGCTTTGTCCAAATGTTTCAGAAGGAATCTTTAATATTAATGACCATCACAGCAAAATAAAAACAGATTCAAACTTCCCATGGACCTGGTACCATGATATTTTTTTAATCTTATGGCAATACTAATCTTCAAAAAATAAGAATCAAGATCAGTTTCACTTGACCATAATTATTTTTTCCCCAAGGAGGATGATTCAGAACAATAATCCCTATATTCATCCCCTTATACATGATGAATTGTTTAATTACTATTTTAAATTCATCTACCTACACCATACCCGGATAAACCTTACCACTTTTCAGAGGAAAAAAAAAGACAAATTTGCTGTGCCTTAAACAGGACACTATTAAAACATACAGGATTTATTGCAGTACTTGATACTATGTGATCCTGTCTTCCATCAGCGTATCTCAAGTAACAGCCTACACAATAAAACTAACAATCCCAAACTCAATTAAATCTTGCAGTCTGAGAATTATGATTCAAACCCAATACATTAGCTTGCTGGCTGCTATTTACAAAAACAAATGGCTGAAGACTGGTCTAACCTGCTAGCAGCTTTCCAAGCCAACTGCTTCAGCTTTGGAGATGCATTTTGCAGCTTTTGTCTGACTTTTTCCAGAATTTCAGTAGCAGCAGAGAGCTCTCCTGTCAGTGTTCGGTAAGTCAACTCATTTGTCTCAGCTCCCTCCATTTTTTGCTGAAGAACCCAATTTCTTGTTCTGTCATTGGGTGTATCCCAGGTAGTCTGGAAAGAAATATGTATTTTTATATATATATACATATATAATGTATGTGATCCAAGGCTGTAAAATGAAAACATATGATTCTGAAACACACTCAGAAAATGAAGAACAGGTAATTCTGACAGAGAAGGAAGTTTAGTGTGACTACAACACTGCTGTTATGTACCACTAAACTATCATTCATAAAAGGTCTAGTGTCTTTCTCGATTAAGATCTAGCAATCATGGAGCTACAGTGTGAATCCAGTCAAAAAACGCAGCAGGATGTCACCAAGCCTTTCTGTTTCTTCCATCAGCAGCTCCTTTACCAAATTCCTTGTGCAAGGAATTTGGGCAACTGGGCCTATGTGTTTTGGTAACCAATTTATAGTCCAAAGAACAGGGGCTGAAAGAGACCACCATGATCATGGAGGTCAGTGCAGTCACAGGCAACCATACCACTGATGCTACCACAAGCAAAACAATGCAGTGAAGAGGTGCTCCTAGGTGTTCCTAGAGCCTCCCAACACTGCCATGGAAGAACTGCTATCCCTCACAAAGAAACCTGAGTCCATGGCTCTGCCTTTGGCTGTTTGCCCTACAGTCTGGTACAAAGCAAAAAGTCAAAGTGTAGCAAATGTCAGAGGAAACAGCAGGAGATTCATTATTTGAAATTCCAGGCAGATCCTGGAAAGTAGATCAGACTATCTACTGATGAGGAAGGGAAAAAACCTCAACAGTTGCTGCTAACCTGATCCAAGGGAAGACTCTTTGCTGACCACAGTGCTGGCAGCTCCCTCTGTGCAGAAGAACAAGGTGCACAAACTGAGCACGGCAGAAAGGTTGCTGCTGGCACAGTTATCAATACACTCAACATCCTGCCTCTGGCTGTGCGTAGTTTCCAATGCTTCAGAAGATAAAAACCAGTAGCCAAATTAGATGAAAAGAAAAATTTCCTTCCTGGCCCCACATACAAATAACTGGTAAAAAGAATGATGTCAGGATGGGCCAAAACATGGTCATTGAAGAGGCAAGCAAGTCTCCCATCAATGCTCTCAGTGACTATCCACAAATCACTCACCCAGCAACACTTACCTTTCACAGGCAAGTTTCTAAAAAAGTTCTAAAAGTAATTTAAAAATAATTTAAAAACTTTCCTGACCTTTTATGACCATGAAAAACTTAGAGGCAACAGAGTTAGCACTTTCATTCATCTAAAAATTAGGGTAATTCTTAAATTGATTTTGTACCTTGATTTCTTTCTTCTATTTTGTTTGCTAACATATACATATCCATGCATATGCTTGTTTGATTGCTTACTCATTTATTTATTGAAGCTGTTGGAAGATCACTTCTAATGTTTCAAAGACCCCTTGCAGTTTATGAACTAAAGATTAAGGGCAGTGACCTGGGGCATTCCTGAGTAAGAACAGCTCCTTCCTGCAACTGGTTGCAAGGAATGTTCTTCTCCTGTACTGAGACACGAAGTGTGTGTATACAGCCATATGCATTTCTCCTGCTCATGCTCCTCCTTATATACTTTTATGCTCCTCCTTATATACTTTTATGCTCCTCCTTATATACTTCTTTAACTTCACTCTCAGGAGGAAGCATATGAATAGTTTTAGGAAGCAAACTGGAATGCTTTCTTTCCCTTTTCCATTCTCTGGTGCCCATGTTCTGTAATCTGCAGGCTGTTTTATAGATTGAGTCAAGGCACAGTGATTGAGCAAAATAATTAAAGCTAAATTGCATATTTCAATATAACACATTACTTTCAGTCCTACTGTACCTCATTTGGGTTGTGGCTTGGTGTCCTTTCAGCTTCCTTTCTTCCTTCATCCTCCTGCTCTTTTTTCTGTAGATCTTGGATTATTTCCTGCAACTTCTTTGTTTCATTCCCTAGTTTATGAACTTCTTGCTTCTTTTCTCCAAGTTGCCACTGAAGGTCTTCTACTTTGGACTCCAGTTCATGGAGTTTCTTCTGTACTATTATGTTAGCATCTTGTTCTGCTTGTAATGCTTGCCTCTGAATGTGCCTTTCTTTTTCCATTTGCTGTCTCACTTGCACAGATTCCAGTTTATACTTCTCCATCTCACTTACTAACTCCACTACACGGTCATGCTTTTCATCCATTTGCTTCTGTAGCTCTTTAAGCAATTCCTCAGATGGATTAGGTGTTCCAGCTTGCCCCTTATCTTCAGCACTTTGAAGCTGAGCACATAGCTCTTTTTCCCTTTCTAGGGCACTGCTTATTTCGAGAGCTCGAACCTTCTCTGATTCAAGAAGCACCTGCAACTCAGAATTACGGCCTCGCTCACGTGACAGCTGGGCAGCACTGAGGGCTTCTTGGGATTCAATCTTCTGCTGCAGATCACTTGATAGCTGCTTCTCTTGCTCCAGAAGTTTACTTAACTCTAAGTTCTTTTGTTTTTGATCTTCAAGAGAAAATTTTAAGTCCTTTCAAAAGAAAACATAAGAATTGATCAAAGCTGTTCGTGCATACTTTCCACTATCTTCTGCAAATTGCAAATATGCTACCCCTACACATGCTGCTTTTAACAGGTTTTGCTATTCACAAGTAATGCAACAATACTCTGCTGCAGTTACATCTGATACTAAAAGACATTACAGATGTTTTTATTCTAAAATCAGATTATTTCATAGAAGAATCCTTTTAACACATACTTTATAGTGAGATACAAACTACTGTAGTTCTGAAGTTGAAGACAGCCAGCTGCTTTTACCTTCTAAAACTGGGAAAATGATATTTCAGCTTTGGTTTTCAAGATGTAAATAAATATATGCTGTTGAAATTATTGTTTTTTTGTCTTTTGTCTTGTACCAGGATACCTGCTCTCCCCTTCACTATAGCAAATACTGCAGAGGCACCAAGGAAGACAGTAATGAAGCATTTTCTCCTGAAGTAAACTCCCTAGTTTGATTTTCATGAGGTGAAACTGCAGACTTTTTAAATAGTGACAAACAATATGTCTCTTTAAATCATACTCTTAAATACTGTATTTTATGAGGTAGGCTGTGGTGAGGGCTGGGTGTAGCCATATCAGCAGTGTCCTGTCCCCTTGAATAACTGAGAGCCATTATAGAATCTTTTAATCTTGGGCCTGAAAAGCACAGTAAAATTCCTATTGATTTAAATGGAATGTTCATCAGGCCTGTTTCATACTTTGCCACACAGCTTCTATACATTTTTCTTCAGCTCTAGATGATTTAATACTACAGTTGACAGAACATGAAGCATGCATTGGATAAAAATGTAAGCTGAGATGAAATGTTAACCAAAACAATATTTTCATGCTTCTTGATGTCCCAGGCCACGTGGGATTATGGAATACCTCAAGCTCTTCTCTTCCTCTTTCCTCACTGCGTTCCATTTTAGCTTTTTCTTTTTCCAAAGCCCACTGTAGCTCTCTTGATTTTTTCTGTTCATTGGCCATTGTATCTTTAAGAACATCAAGCTCAGCTGCTTTTTCTTTAACTTCAGTCCTAAAAGAGAAATGGGCAAATTTTACATTAGGCAATGGCTCTAATCCTATCATGACACAGTCAGTTATTTGGTATTTATCCTGTGCACTGAAAATACTGCTAGTCTAGTAGAGTAACAGTGAAAAGCCTATTTAGAAAGACAAGACTAACTCAAACCCAAAAGAGTTTGCATAGTTCAAGAACTACAGAAAGTATGTCCATCCTGCTACCTTTGTAGCTGCCTCATGGGGGCTCAGAGGCAGTTAGTGTTCAACCTAATCCAGCCACGGGCCAAAATCTTAAAAAATGCCATGGAAGTGGCATCTTGCTGTCATGTTTCACAAGGGGAAAAAAATATATTGGGGGAAAAGGAAAAAGTCTATGACCTGAATTTTCATTTTTTTGTAAATCAATATTGCATCTGTTTGCAAAAGAAACTTGCTCCTGACGGTCTATAAAGGGTATAACGTAATCTGTAAAGTAATTCCAATTTAAACTCCACCTTAATTTGTTATCTCTGAGCTGGGCATTAAGATACTGTTTATGGGCCTGTCCCTTTGGTTCAGGCATAAATAATAATGGCTTTCCTAAGTGCCAAATATGAGACTTCTGCTATCAACCATGCCAAAGCAACATTTAAAGAGCATTTCATACTGAAGTACTTGCAAAGTCATCTTAACTTTGCAATTTTTTTTCTCCATGTTCATGGAGATTAAAACCTTTAATAAATATGGTCTATTTATTAGCTTGTATACAGTAGTCTAACATGAACAAAGTTTAAAAAGGAACTTGATAATTAATAAAGCATTAAATCAAATTATGTATTTAAATATATTTTTTGTCAAACGTAAAAAGTCTATTTTTGTCAGATAGGTTTTACAGAAATACTGAGAAACAATTATACTACATGAGATCAAGTCCCTTAATAAAATCAGTATTATGATTTCAGATTAGGAAAGATAATCTCCACAGTCAACACAGCCAGCTTGGCACTGAAAGCCACACCTGATGGTTTCTAGGTCCTTGAAGTGCTTGTGCTGTGCTTTAAGGGTTGCTTCAAGCTCTAGTTTGGCTTGTGCAAGCTCATTCTTCAGCTCCACACCCATCATCCTCTCTGAATTCAGCTGCTCCTGAAGCTCCGCTGCTCGGTCCTTCATACTCCGGAGCTCCACTTGCATCTCCAGAATTTGCAACTGCTTCTGCTGCATATTATACTCCAGCATTTCTAAAGAGATCACCATTAATATGGAAATTAATTCATAAAAATACACTGTGTTTGGGTAAAGCTTCTCCTAGCCAGAGCATGACCACAAGGCTATTATTAAGAGTGATATTTTAAAAGAATATATTCTTTCAGTAGAGCAATAAAAGCAAATCCATGACTTCTATACTTGAATACCTTTCATACTTTCAAGAAATCACTTCAACTTCTTTACTTCTTAAAGGCTGTAAGATGTGTGCAACTATATCAATATGCATTATTTGGATAATGGTTAACATAATTTAATTAGTTATATCACATATGCATACTTGTGACCTAATATTTGTCACTAAACACTGACAGTGAGCTTTACTTAATTTTAAACTATACCTGTTCTCTGAACCTTTTGTTCTTCATTCTAATTGCTTCTTAGTTTCTGCATTATGACTGACTATCCAAGTTAGATAATTTCAAAGCTTGCTGAACCTAAACAGTGAAGCATATACATGGAAAACAGCCTTAAAATTCAAGATGGATTTTTACAGCAATTGAACATAACTTTGTATCACTCTCAGTTTGACACAAGTCATAAGAACACAGATTATATCTTAAATTTTGCAAAAGTAGTCCAGTAAGATTGAAAAAGATGAAAAGTATGCAATGCATGTTCAGAACATGCATATCAAAATCAGAGACCAAAGAAAGTCATCATTTTTGTCACTCAAAACATTATTAGGACTGTCTTGAAAGTATTTGGAAACAGACATATATTGCCACAGAAGTCACCTTGGCTTTTTGAATCAATCTCTTGCTCTCTCTTTGGGTTACTTTTTTTGCTGTTCATCTGAGCATGTAATACTTGAATCTCCATCAGCAAACTTCTTCTGTCTGCATTGTGAAGACAGTCCATTGATGCTCTCTGGATAGCAGCCTATTAGCATTAGAAACATTTCAAAATAAAAGTCCAGATTTTATGAGAATATCTATGGTGTTGACATCACATTTATTTATATATTCATAGTACATACATATTCAAAACATTTTCAATGAAGTCAGTATTACAACATTTGGAAGAACTGCTTGTTATTTTTTTTATTTTTCTACTAGGCATCAAAATTACAGACTGAAAAGAGCTATCACTTTTCTGGCAAACTGCAATTTTCTCACTAATCCTTCCATGTTCCAGAGAAGATAACTGACTTCTTTTCTCTGTCCCATAGCAGCCTTATCACTTTCTCTTCTCGCAAATTATTTTGCATAAACAAGCTACCTTTTCTCTTAGACAGTGTAATTCTAATTAACTTGATGACATCAAACTCAGGATAACTGTGTTTAACTCAAATTGATCTCTGAAGGCTGTATATATTCTGTAACTTGTGCACCCAAAGTTTCTCTCCCATGCCACATAATTTTTCTTTTAAAAGACAGTAGTTCTTTCTGCAAGTCTGACTTTGTTTTCATCCTTAGACTGTCAAAACTACTATAAATACATATATTTATAATGGATTTATAAATTTAAAATTAAAATCTAATGTAGACAAACACTCTGACCACAGTATGGTTTATATTACCTGCTCTTGTAGTCTGTGCTCTAACTGATTCATCAACATCACTGCATCTCTTGTGCCCATTTCTGCAAGTTCAGTTTGAAAGGCAGCAAGGAGAACATTTTGTTCCCTCACAAAGAGCTGCTGAATGGCATGCAGAAGTTCTCCTCGCCAGTCTGAGATACCTTCAGGAGATTCAGTACTTGCACAGATCTGCAGTGGTATAAAAACAATTTAAAGAGCCAAATTGAAAGATTACATCATTAAAAGTCTATGTAGCATGTGCGTTTTCAGTGGAACATTTAGCTTTTCTTAATAAATTTCATCCATCCAAATGGATGTATTTACTGTACACATTACAAAATTTTCTGCATTCCCAAATGCTAAACTTTTAGCTTTGTTTTAGATGGAGGCAATTTAGCTTCTTGTAACTGAAAACTCAGCCCAGAATATTTACTACTGAGGTTACTATATAACACTGTTATTTTAATTTTTTGTATATTACATGTCTTTCTCTAGGCTCTCACAGAGCTATGTGGTAGTGTGCCCATATTTTGTATGAAAAAGATTAAATTTTAAATGACACAAAGTTTGTCTGCCTACTTTGCATGCTAAAGGAAATGCTGGAGTAATAGAAACTACCTGCATATATCCATGAGTCTAATTGGGGTAATTTAACAAGCAAAAGTTTTAACAGGTTACTGATTAAGAAGCCAATAAATAACAGCATTAAAAATTCTATTTAAACTGCAACTAGAAGATGATTCAAAATAGAATTCTTCTTAAAAGGTGGACCCATACAGTCAAAAGTTATCAATGCACAGAACAACAAATACAAACTATAATACCATGAAGTGCAGTATTGAGTTTTGTGGCACATTTTAAAAATATTTCGCCTTGTAACAAAATATTTTAGCATTTAAATCTGTAGAAGATTATAATAAATTATTTTTTATTCAGATAGAATCTTATGGTATTATTTATACCTCAGCTTCTCTATGAACTTGCATTTTTGCAATTAGGTCTTTTAAGGATGAGATGGTGCTTAGGAAAGCTTTTCTTTCTTCTAGCCAAGATTCTGGCTGTTGCTTATGAGGTGACAGATCTTTTTCACTATATGGAAATTCAGTGAGAGACAGCACCTGTATGCCTTCATGATGGACTGCTCTCAGCAAACCCTACAATAAAAGCAAAAAGAAATCAGTAATGCCAGTAAAAAAACCCCATATAATAATTACAACAATAATAATAATGACAATCTTATTTCATATGTATTGGAAAACTGGTACTTCTAATTTGAACAGCATAAGGAAATTATGCTTCCTTTTATCAAGGACAGAAGTGTCACCCAGACAGAAACTTATTAAATAGTTGGGTTTTTCTTCAGTTTCAAGTAAAATTTTCCAGTGTACATCTGTCAAATCAATTTTTTTATTTTTAAAAGAGTTACT
Source organism: Illadopsis cleaveri (assembly GCA_013399915.1). NCBI lineage: Eukaryota > Metazoa > Chordata > Aves > Passeriformes > Timaliidae > Illadopsis > Illadopsis cleaveri. Next base: position 868,542 of record VXBB01022420.1, on the reverse strand, counting down.
ACTAATGGAAACTGACATTTTAAAACCACTCCTGGGAAGCTTCCAGGGAAGCTTTGCCATTCGCTTTTTGAAATTACTATGAAGGTAGGGCTTTGTCACAAAATACTTTAAAAAAAAAGTAATTAAAGCATGATACCCTTACTGTTTAAAATAAACACATTTGCTTTCATAACATAGCTATAAAAACAGAATCTATAAAATTGTGTAATATATGATCATGACATTATTATTAATACAACAAAATTGCAATACATTATAATAGTAGTTTTATTTCTCATAATCATAACTGAGAACAAGCCTACAGATATCAAACTCATACTTAGCCTAATTTAAAATGCAAAAATGCACATCACTGTTAGAAAATATATTAAAATAGTCAACACTAAAACTTATCTAAATGGCTCTGTTATCAATGATCAAGCAGAAGCTAATCTCAACTTTTAGCAGTATCACTCTTGTTCCTTAAAAAAAAGATTGAGTCTATTTTACCTTAATTTTTTTTGGAAGCAAATCTGTTGAAGTTTCACCTTCATCTATTCCTTCAGATATTGTGTCGGATCCCTGGGTCTGAGCAAGATACATTCCTTGACTCCAGTCTGAACTGGAGTCTAAAATAAAAGGAGAGAAAAACATGAAAGCTGGATTACTGTGAAGCTTTGAAGAACAGGCATCAAAAAAGTATTTTTTATCTGTTGTTTTAACAGGTAGTTGCATGTCACTAAGGGTTCATTCTATGCCTGGAGATCACCTGTTTTATAGTTTTTGTTTTTCAGTTTCAAAGAAGTAACAGCAAAACAAAACCAAAAAATAAAACCACAACAAACTTAAAAATTCTAGTTTAGTTTTACCAGACAAACAACTACTCGCATAAACAGTTCTGTCAAATGACCCACTCTTACTATGCTCAGCCTTACCTATGAAAAGGATCACACTAATAATTTTATTACACTTGGATAAGTCAATATCTGTCATCATCTCCCACTTCTAGGGAGCTGTAGCTTTAAATACTATCAGGAGATGACAAAGCTATGCAGAAGAGATAATGTAAAACTAGGAAGGATATAGAAACTCCAATTGAAAAGAAAATAATTAGCATCTGATGCCTCAACTAAAACCCATCTCTGCACCAGACATTTTCCTTTTGTACCAAATTAATAGACATGGCATGCCCACAACCTTTTGCTGGTGCAACAGGCTTCTGCTTCAATCTGGGCGGTAGCTGTTTTGATTTCTTACAACACAAACTTGTTAACAGTAAACTTAATATCAAAAAAGCAGATTTAATTTATAATGGTGTTTGAATTCTGTAAAAACAAATTTCTTACCACTAGAACCTCCATCTCTATCTTGATGTGGTGGAGAACGTGCTAATCCAGAAACTGGGATGCTCTGTATTTAGAAAAGAAAACAATTGAGTCTTTAACCCCTCACCCACTCTCAACAAGGAAGAAACTTTTAAGGAGCAGGAAATAATGTGAACTTCTTAGTTCCATTTCCCCTGCAATCAAAGTAATAAAACTGAATATGAGAGAGATGGCATTCCACAGGGTGACCTACATTTCAGAGAACAGGGCAGGTTCAAGGCAGAAGCACAAGGAAACACTCAGTAGTTGAGCATACTTGCAAACTTAGATGCTGAGAAAGGGGTTCACAATCTCTCCCAGGGCCATGGAAACATTAGAACACTTAAAAGTTTTTTACTGAGCATGTGGTGGTTCACACTTTACAGATTTTAAATGGGAATTTCTGCAGCAAGAGAAAAAGCTTGAACTGAAGTATTTCAGGTATTATAAAATAAAATACATACTTCTTTGGCTTGTAGAGTTTCTATGACTTCTTTTAAAGCATTACATTCTTCAGTCAATACTTGTACTGCAACCAACTTCTCTCTCTTTAATGCTTCAGATTCAGAGATATGCCTTGTCTCCATATCCATGATTTCAGCAGCATGCAGTTCCTGCATTTGGTCAATTTTTTCAGTAAATTCTCTTACAATCTCTGCAATCTCTTCTGAAGAACATCCATTTTGCAAATCAATTTGAATTTCTGCATTTTTAACAAGGACTGGTGAGATTTCCACAGTCTCATCTGTTTGTGTTGAGGAGCTGTTTCCAGTTAGAGTAGACTCACTGGCTGACAAATCACACGATATTTCTACATCCTTCTTGTTTTCAGTTTTCACCATTTCTTTGTCCTTTCTCAGATAACTTGCAAGCCTCTCTTCTGCTTGAACCAGGTTCTCTTTGACTTTGCGCAGGTCTTCCTGAAGATGTATCAGACTTGCCTCTTTTACCTGTAAATACAGAGAATCTCAATTGCGATCCTTCCAAATACTTAAAATAACTAAAATTCAAGCAACTCTCTAGACCATTACAGGTCAGTTTAGTTCTATTTTAAAGCAGTTACGACACATGGTAGCAAATATTATCTCCTAAGAAATACAACTCTAGATCCACTGTTGCACTGCAGTAAAACTAAGTACTGTGGCAATGAGTATTAGATCTAGAGCATCAGCCCTGTTCCACTCACAGACAATAAGTGGCTGGTTTTTTTGGTGACATTCTCAGTAGAAGATTAAAAAATCCCAAACTATGGCGTGCATATTTGAACAGTAAGTCCTGTACAACTATTTGATTTAAACACAATATGAACACTCTGGTTCTTACTGCTAGTTCTTGCTGAAGTTTTTCTGCCTTTTCTCTGGAACTGCTCAGTTCTTCCTTAGCAGCAGCTGCCTCTTCTTTCATTTGTTCAAGTTCGGTAATGAGCACTTTTTCTTTTTGACTTTCCATGAGCTGTGCTTCTACCTATATAGCAACACAGAACACGGAAAATGGTAAAGAACCAAGTTTTAACAGCACTGATCACTTTCACACCAACTTACAAAGTGAAAACACCAAGGGGGAAATCAAATGTATGTTATTTGGGTTAACACAGCAACACAGATCCAAAAAAAAAAAAAGACTAAGACCATGGGAGGAAAGACTATCTTACAGTTTACTGAACTGCAAGCATAAATCAGATACACCACACAGAAAGCACAGGGAGGAAGGTCCTGAGAATATGAAGTGAGGTCTAATAATATTATTTAACTATTTCATTCACTATATTTTACATAAAATAATAGGTTTTAGGGAAAACAAGAAAAAAGGAAATGGCATCTGTTTACCTGATACGTCTGCAATTCTTCTTGCTTAACATATTTCTGTATCTCTTCTTTATGTTTTTCTTTAACTTCTTCTAGCAATTGCTGAAGCTCTAAGAACCTCTTTTCTTTCACTGCAGCTTCCTTTTGTGCAACTTTTACATTTTCTTTTTCTAGCTCCAAGCTATGATTTACCATTGCCAGTTGTTCTTCCATCTCACTAAGCCTCTGTGTTAAGAGTGATAATTTTGATTCTGTCTCATTTTTAGTTCTATCACTCAAACCCTCTGTTTGGGCATTCTTGCTTGCTTCATCCACACACTTTGAAGCTTCCTGAATTTCCTGCATGAATCTTCTCTGCTCTTGAACTGCATTTAGCTGAACCTGACTCACAAGAGCAGCAGCAACTTTCTCCATCAGTGTCTTTTCCAGTTCCAATATCCTCTTCTTAAGTGTTTCTTTTTCAGCTTTGCTTTGCTCTTTCATGTCTTTGATTTCATTGTAGCACTGGCATAGTTCTGAATCTTTTTGTTTAATGCATGCCTGAAGTTGCTGCAGTTTAATCTCCATCTTGCTAATGGTGATCCTTGCATTCTCATCTGAAGTCCTAAGCTGGGACTGATCTGGCAAGTCTATCTCCTGACATAAGCCTCCTTCCATTTGTTCAGTTTTTCCATTGCTCCTGTCTTCTGATTTTGACTTACCACCTTGGACCAGTGCACACTTATATTTCTCTGTTATTCTTTCATGCTCTTTTTTTAACATACTTATTTCTTGCTTCAACTGGCTCATTTTTAACTTTGTTTCCTCAAGCTCATTCTTTGTTTGAGACGCCTCTGCATTTATGTTTTCTACTTGCTTTTCCAAAGCTTCCTTTTCTGCCAGAACTGCATCAAGTATGTGTTTTGGACTGTCAGCATCTTCTTGAAAACCAGCAACGTCTGTTGGTATCTTTTGTTCTATAATTGCCAGCTCCTGCTGAAGCTTATCAATTACATCATTCAGCTGCTCTATTTCCTCATCGTTTTTTTTCTTCACACATTCTTGATCGCTTTTCAGACATTCTATCTGGGCTTCAAGCTCCCGTATATGCTCATTTTGCTCTTCAATAACCTGGGAAAAAAAAGCCAAACAAAACCACCCAGATCATGTTTGTCCTGGACTTCACAGAAACAGTTTAATCCAACATTGAAAGATCTCATAAAAGAAAGCTCTCAAAAAATTCTTAATGTGATATCTCTTCTAAATCTTTAATGAGAATTGAGACATCTTCAAAAAGGACTGAGAAAGTAGCCCATGACTTTAAAGAACAAAAAAATAGGTATTAAATCATCAGATGAAGTGAAGGCATTCGTAACATTCACAGAGCTAGGGAACACTGAATTTTAAGTGCTCACAATACTAGCTTATATAAGAAACACCAAATTTAGTTGAATACGTGTTTTAAATACAAATAGACCTTTTACTGATTGTGTTGAAAGATACCAGTGTAATGTGCTTTTTAATCTGAGACCATAGAAAACACTTATCAGCTGACTGTGACATTTTCTGTCACAATCCTAAATATGTGTTTGTGTGTTTATGTATGCATGCATACAGGTATGCAGATGTGCACATAAACACGTAGGTCAAGTAGTACACACAGACCCAGAGCACAATCATTTCTTTGTGCCATAGTTTAAATCAAAGTAAAAAGAGACAAAGTTATAGAAGTATTTATTTCATAATGCATATGACTATACAAACAAAAATGAGAGACTCATGAAAACATGGAGAGGGTAACAATAATACCTTCCTAGATTACTTCTAAAGACACTTTAAATATGAGGCTGTGTAAGCGGATCAAAATTCCAAGAAATTTATAAAATTATGTAACTGATCAAACATGAAGGTGATGACTTTATGACGCAGAAAAGACATCTTATATTGGTTTCTAATAAATGAGTAGAAAGAAAAAATGGAATGAGTGGTGTTGATGAACTCTAAATTCAATAAATAAAAAAATCTCAGCAAAAGGAATAAAATTCGTTAAAAAACCTTCTTGTTAAATTGCAGTGCAAGTAAATTTCATGCGAATGTAGAAGAATGACAAAAAATTTGTCTTTACGAAGACAAAATTAAGACAGACAAGACTATAAGTAGTAGGGCTAAGAAACAGAATGGATTTTTTTTTAAGTGAATGTTTGGAGACCTGAAGAGAACAGTGCTTCTAGAGTGGAAATGCAGAAGACAGAAGAAAATATGTCAAAAATATTCAGAAAAACATATAAGATAAAATCAGTTATGGTATCTGAAATAGGTAAGAACTCTAACAGAGCCTGTTCGAATATGAAAAGAACATGCAGAAAAGATGACAAATTACTAAATTTATTACTCAAACAGCCATGTTTTTTCCTTTGTCACTTAATACTTCACTATGCTTAGTTAGTCAAGTAGAATAATAAGATGACTTTGTAATAAGTATAATATGTACAAAAATAAATGTGACCATATAAATAGAAAGGCAGGTTTGCCAACCAAGAACTTAATTTTAAAAATGCGCAGATTAGAGGAAGTGCAAAAACTCTAAATAAAATCTGAACAACTCATAAAATCAAAAAATGGTTTGGGTTGGAAGGGATGTTAAAGATCATATAGTTTCAACCCCACTACCACAGGCAGAAGAAAAGCACAGTGATCCTGATGATTGCTATCAACTCAGCGTAACAGTTTCTGTTCTTCGTAACATAATGGAATAAAGGTCCACAGTAATTAAAAGCACTTAGTGGGATGAAGATGTCTAAGGGACTTAGAAAAGGGATTAACCTAAGAATAATCTATTAATATTTAATAATGCTCTCATAACCAAGCACAGTAATTATTTAATGTCCTGGAAAATACAACCAAGTCAGAGGATGAAATTAAGAAAATTAAGCTTCATGTAACAGGAGAAAAACCAATTCATTAAAATGAATTATAATTGAATCCTAGGTATTTTTCTTAAGGCAAGAACTGTAACTCTATTACTGGGGTCATTGTATAGAGCAGAACTGAAGTATGATATTTCCTAAATCCAGTTCAAAGATTTATCATTATTCACTGAGTTTCACTAGAACTGAATTTTGAACATGAAGACTCAGTGAAATTATCCCGCTCAGTCAGAGCCCTCTTTCAGTGGATTCAATATGTCCAATATGTTAGCCTAAATGTTCAGTCAACTACCAAGGGATAACAGAAATCCTGTTCTTAACTTGCTTTTGAGTGAAAGCTTATGACTAATAAATGCCATTTGTAATAGTCAGAATGCATAATTCAGTCACTGAAAAAATCAGTGTGTTTTATCTGTATAAAATGAAAGCAAGTCAAAAGAAGATGAAGCTGATAATCAAAAAAACGTAATTGAAAAATAACAGAAAGCTACAGGTGTTAAAGCTCAGTAAATAAAAGATAAATCTGCTTCTTTCTTTCTTCCTCCCTACTTCTAATAAAACACAGCATTTTGTTTGCACCTCCATGCTTGAAATTGGACAAAAGATGTTGACAACACAGGTATGAGAAGAAAAGCACTCACACAAGCTCATGCAGTTCAACAGCTAAAAATGCATTAAAATCTAACATGATCCAGCAGATGTCACTGGAGTGCAACACTGAATGTAAGTCATGTGAGGGAAGATGCTAAAATGAATGTTGAGATTGAATTCAGTTACCTAAATACTATTAAATATTCAGAAGTATCAGAAGAATAAGGAATGAAGAAGAATTTAAGACAAAAACTCAAGCAGAAATAAGGCAGAAAAATTAAAAAGAAAAGCAAGCAAAAAGCATCTGTCATAAATGAGATTAAAAAGAAAAAAGAGATCAGGTTTAAAGCATAGCTTGAAACTAAAGCATTTGCATTTTTAAATTAAGGCAGCAATAAAATATAATGCAACCAGTGATGGACAGAGGGTTTTCTTCCTTCAAACTAGCAGCAGAACGCAGGATTCTGAAAAAGATTTCTAAAGTATGTACCTTGTTGTCAGCTGTGACTTCAAGTTGCTGTTGAAGTTTTGCTATTTGTTCATGAAGATGATATATTTCCTGATCTTTTTCTTGCATGATGTGAGCGAGCCTTCCAGCCACTAAATGATGGTCCTTTATGGCAGCATCTTCAGATTTCTGGATAGCCAGTCCTAGGATTTCCATTTCATCCTGCCAAACCCCGCCCCCAAAAACATGTTACAGTCATACACAGCATTTTCTGTATATTCTTGCATGAGTATTTCAAGTGAAGGAATTAAAATAACACGAATTTCATGGAATGACAAGTAATGATATGAGTTTTTAATATTTTTGGCAAGTTGAATGCTTGAGAAAGAGATAGAATTTAGTGTCTTGGCATTTTCAAAGATCTTATTTCTGTGGAGGAAGAAGACTAAACCTTTAGGCTTCTCTGTTACACAGTTACCTTAAATAATTTGTTCTCTTGTTCAAGTTCCTGCAAGTGTGTAGTGGACTCCTTTCGCTGAATTTCTAGCTGCATGTGCAATTGCTGAACTTCTTCATTTTTATTTTCTAGCTCCTCTCGAAACTGTTCCAATTGTTCCTCAAGGTTCGTGACCTATGTTTCCAGCAAAAGGAGCAGGAAAAGGAGTAGAAAGCCAGACCAAAAATTAAATGCTATAAAGCTCAAGTACAATGTCTTCAGTAAACTGGTTTGCCATGTACAAACAAAAGAATGTGTACTTGGTGACGTCCTGAGTCCTTAAACGGAATGGAATTTTAAACACCACTAAAAAAAACCAGTTTTTCTCAACTGGGCTGAATTTTTATTTCAGAAACACTCTTGCAAGTCATAAATATTAACACAGAACAATTAACACAGAACACAAAAAACTATCATGGATCATGAGAGAATTTCAAAGGGATTTGGACTGCTGTCTCTTTAACTGTGAAAAACTTCACCTGTATAGTCATTAAGCTCAACAAAAAGCAAAAACTGACAAAACAGAAGTGGAAAGATGGAAATATTCACAGGCATTTTACCTCCTTTTCCTTTCTGTCCACAGCTTCTCGTTCAGCTTGCAGTTGTACTTCAAGAGGTAACTCTCCCTTTACTATGATGGTGCCAAACTGTTTCCTTTCCTCCACCTATAAATAGAAATAATACTAATAGTTATCAGATTTTAAAAAATACACTATTTTGGTCTCAAGGAAATAAGCAAGCAGCAAATCCTTGATAAATTTCAACCAGGCAATACCTTTTGCAAGTGGTCTGCACTGATGATTAAGGCTTGTTCCAGTTCTCTTATCCTGCATTCCAGCTTCTCAATTTCTTCATTTCGTTCTTGTATATCTCTCTGAAGCTGCTCCTTAGAGAGCAAAAGCTCACTGCATTTGTCTGTTTTTTCTTTGAGATGATTTGTTAACTGTTCAACCTGATGACAATATGGCAAGATTATTATATTGTGAACTGGAAGGGTTTGCTAGCAACAGCAACACCATGCATTTTTGACAGGAAGAAAATATTCCTCTTTTTCTCCCATAACGAAATTCCTACTCTTTAGGTGAAACAGAACATATAGTCAGAATACTGAGGTACTACAACCAACAAATAAAACCAGCATTATTTCAGAAGTGGCATGATGTGTGCCACATTGCCTACTCTCTAGATTTGATCTTGTCCTTCTGAAACCTTCAGACTCTGTAGTCAGTTAAAAGCAAGCAGCACAGCACCCTATGCAGCCCACTAAAATGACGCCTTTAACACCTACGGATGGAATGTCTTGACCCTATGGTCAAGATGTATTGGCCTCAGAGGAAAATCATAGTTCTAAAAATCTGTGACAAAATTATTCAAAAGAAGGAGCTGATTAGTGATATACAGGAATATGCTAAAACTCCCTGGATCTTTAATATTGAAGAGAATAGCTATACTTAAATCACAAAAGACAGGAAACTTTGTTTTCTTGCTGTGTTCCTTAAATGGGACCAAACAGATGTCATGGATGTAATAAATTCACTTTCTATGGGGGACAAATCATCCAAATCAAACATTCTGAATCTCAGTAGGTCAGATGTATGTATCTCAGAAACAACATATTAAAAGATTACTAAAGTAGCAGAGCTAGTATTATCTATCAATTTCTAGCTGTATTTCAGAAATTATTAATTGAAATTACAGACAGGAAAGATACATAACAAATCCATAGTATGATGTACAGAGATAAGACCTGAATAACTGAGCAAGAGATAGGGAAAGTAAACTTTGTCCCACTCAAGAAACTGATTTCAGTATTTACAATTAGGAAGTTACGATGTAGCCAAAAGGTAGAAGAGTCAAAGCATTTCAAGAGACAGGAGAGAAGAGGACCAGAACATAAAGCTGACAGGATGGTATTATTGACGTTATCCATCCATGAGTAACATCACAGTCTGAAGTGACCTCAAAAAAGTCCTGAGAGAGAAATGGAAAAATAAAAATCAAGTCTAGAGCAGACTCTATGACAACCCTCCCTGGAATAAGTTGACACAGCTGAAACAACAGTAAGAAACAAATTTAGTCATCAACTGAATATGCTCATGGCATTCCCTCAAAGCAGAAGAGGATTTTAAAAAATGTGCAACTACGAAAAATAGACCAGCTCTCTCAAAAGCATGATAAATAATGAGAATATGTATAATTACAAAATATTTCAAGGAACACTGTGACATCAAAATATACTATATAGTAAGAATATGTACTGCATTTGATAAGATAAATGTAAATCTAATACACTATTGAAAATCCTGTCTATAATTTCCAGCATATCACATTTAACATCACCTACATCTAAACGAGCTCCTACATCTGTGGTGCTTGCAGACATTATCTTACTGTCTTTCTACCTACCAAAAAATTCTAATGTACAAACATCAAGTACAAACCTAAAATTTTAATCACAGTTAAACCTGTCTTTCATTTTACACTATGTTTTAAATTTCCATTGTAGCATATCTGCCATCTTAAGAGCGTACACGTATGTGTATATGTACATATAGATCAGGATGATTTTTATATACAGATTCTGAACAAATAGGACAATTTTCATCATGCTATCAAATTTGAACTTTTCTTGGGAGATTTTTTTTTTAATGTGAGAATTTTAACCAGGAATTCATATGCTATGCATGCCACAAATAATAAACAGTCACATAACAAAATGAATTGAAAATTAACATCCTAGATTCAGGAAAATTAATTGCACTAAAGCCACCTCCATCTGTGTAAAATGTCAGCAGGAGAGGAATGTGTACACTCTTGGCAACAGAAGGAAATAGATGCAGAATTGTTCTATATGTTTTGTTTAACACATACCCAGATAATTCCAGATGATTCATTGTTTACAGAAGCTGATGACAACCATATCCCACAGTACTGACTGAACAATGTCATATTTCATACAAACCTTTGTACTAAAATATATTTAGAAACCCAGTGAATCACAGTTCTAAACCTGCAAATTCCAAATAAATAAGTACTTTAACAAGCTCATCTCACATATAGCACTTTGTGTCCTATTACTATCTGTGGCCCTAAAATACATCCTAGAATCATAAAATGGTTTTGGTTGGATGGGACCTTAAAGGTCACCTAGTTCCAACACACCTGCCACAGGCAGGGACACCTTCCACTATTTCATATAATACAGAATACTAAATATTGCTAATATTTAAGAATTGAATGACAGCAACTGAACTACTCCAGTAAGACCTTTGATTTGAAAATGACAGTCTAATGCAATAGTGGGCATTTTAATACTGAAAATCAAGCAAGAAAATCATGCAAAAGTAAAAAGCAGCACACAAGAAAACCCACAAAAAATAAAATGTAATTTAATTGACTAACAGTTCATCAAAAAAAATCTGCAAAAGCATTATAGTATATAGCATTTACACTGCTGCCACTTATTGATTTTGCTGAGTCTAAGAGTTTTCTGTGATTCCCTTGAGCTGTTATTCTACAGTCACTGCATTTGTTTCAGTGCCAACAGACTTTCTGTGGGGAGGTTCAGGTGTACAAACAGAGTGCTATATAACAGGTGTTAAACATCAGTAATTCCCTCAGTGGTGTACTTGTGCTATAAACACAATGTCAAAAAACAACATAAGACTGTAATGTAAAGAACATGGTTGTCAAAGAACATAAGAATGTAAAATTGTTACAACAGTCTTGAATGTTTCCACAAATTTTTGACAACAGTGGATTTTCTAAGTTAAGTTATAGGAGAGAGTCTATATTGAAAGTCAAGAAGTTTCTGTATGTCTGCTACTAAAACCAAACAGCCTAGAAAAACCCCCAAAACACAATTCCACCATTTTCCTGCAACACCTTCAATCTCAGGGCATTTACTTTTCTGGCTTGCAAATGGATGCAGACTAGGTACACCATAAAATAGCTTCATTGTAATATCTTAACAGCTGTCAACTTGTCATTCATATTCATTGAGTACAAGTAATAAAACATGTTACCTCTCTGGTTTGATGTTCATTGACAGGCTGACTCCTTTGGGGAACCTTAAGCTGTTGTTCCAGCTTCTGTATCTCTTGCTGGAATACATCTCTCTCATGCTCTCGGTCAATTGCTTGCTCCTGAAAGTTAAGGAATTATGTGGATACACCCTTTGACTTAAAAACTATCAAGTTAAGTGTCATCACTTCTAACTTGCATTAGTATGAGACTGATAACAGTAATATAAGCTAGCAGAACTTATTGCTGATACCATTAACGTTTTTATAATTTGAGGCAATAAATGTCATATTTTTAATCAAAAAATTAGCACAGCAGAGACATGCCAAATAATATTTCCCAAAAATGACGGGTTGGTTTCTTCTGTTCCAGTACACCACACAAATGACAGTAAGCAAATATTTTATGATTTCTTTCCTACTGTTTGTCTTTGATAGATGTAGAAAAAACAGAAATTCAAAATGGAAATTATCTCTGCGTTAATATTATGAAAAGCCATCAGAAAAAAACCTCAACTATAAATTGCTTGAAATACAGAGCTGTCCTAAGCAAGCACTTTCAAATAATCTTTAACTTCTAAAATTTAATAAATTCTTGGGCTGGAACCTACAACACTGCCTATGTTTGCCATCATCTGCCTATGTTTGCTCAAAATCTGAAAAAAATTAGCATTTTTCCCTGAATTAAACTTCAGTAGCAATCTGCCTTTTACTGTACTTACATCTAGAAATTTTCTTGTTTTCTCCAGTTGCTTCTCCAAGGCCTGGTTTTGCTGCCTCAAGTCCATTAGTTCTGCATTTTTCTCTTGTTCTAGCTCTATGAAACGATTGACCTGTTCTTCCAAGTCTATTTCCAAGACTTTAACTTGCTTCTGAAGGTCATCATGCTCTTTTTCAGCTTGACGTTGTACTTCAATTTTTTCCTTCATTAGCTTTTCTGTTTCCTCCAGTAATTCTGAGCATAATAAAAGCATCACTACTTTTAGATATGAAAAGTAAGCAATGTTATGAAGCAAAACCACTCCCCAAGGTATCCATGCTGTAATCTGCAGAAGGATGTGAACTGGCTTGGGTTTTTACTATTTTTCTTTTTCTGAAAATATATTTTCTTCTGAGAAATAATCATGATAGTGACTGAAGCAAATTCGTATTAAAATTACTATCCTTTAGGTAGTCTTCAAAGGACTGTTACTGAAGTTGTATCAGATCACTTCCCTGTTTAAGTTTCATACCAATTAAAAGGCCTTTGTACAATTGAAAAGAAAAGAAAATGCGTGGGGTCAAACCACAACTAGAGTCAGCACAGGAGTTAACAGTGATGCACAGAAAACCCAACCCTCTTCTCATCCCCATTGCCAGCAAAATCAATCCACTCCCAGACTTCATTATTTAATGTGATACATATAAATAATTTGAGGGAGATACTGAAAGACTTAGCAAGGTTGCTGGGCAGACAGAGAGGAAAATTACTGACCTGCAACTGGAGCTTGCAAAATCAGTGACTGCATGAATGCCCAATTTTGAGTCATCATGAAAAAGCCAGCAAGCACATATACAGGAAAGCCCCAAACCACTCTAAGACTCTTGAGCCACAGCCCACTGCAATGCCTATTAAATAACCGTACAAACCCCTTGAGGTAAAACCCAAATGGCAAAGTGCACTTACTTTTGGAGAATCTTAAAAACAGGATTGATATTTAGACAGAAACAATAAAATGTACTTTCACTAGAGAAGAAAGATCTTTCAGGCACCATCATCTTACATCGTACGTAACCAATTCTCATTTCTAGGTAACCATTATATAGCAATATAATAAGATGTTTAATTATCACAGTGAATGACTCAGCTGTATTTGGAAATAAAAAGAAATAAAAGACTACAAAAATATCTCTCAAATACCATCTAAGTAACTGTAATTCATAGGTGAATAAGATGATGGTTATTGATGAATTTGCTTATTATGTTTAGAAATTATAAGAAATGTTAGCAAAATGTAGAACTCAGTATGAAGTACAACATCAAAGCTGCAGGCCAGTAAGAATTACAAGTAACGTCAGTAAGCCAAAAGCCCAATAATCCTGATTAACAGTGTCAGTACGTGTAAGTCTTCCACCCAGTTACAGATTGGCCATGCAACATACAAACACACCTGCTTGGGAAGCTGCATCGATTGCAGCATCTACTAGGCCTAGGAGAATAGAGAGAGAGAAAACAAAAAAAAAAGAAGCAAAGTAATTCACATGCCAGCTATAGTTTTCTTGTGGTGCAACAATGTAAGAGAAAATGAAGCCAAAGATAGATGTGGCATTTTATGACAAAGTTGTTGAGATAACTTAGGGAATGTGATAAGTTATTCTGGTATGCATGATATAAGTACCTACACATATTTATAGAATTGGTTATCCTTACAGCTCATAAACATCAAAATAACTTCAATATTTTTAGAAGCCTAAACCATACGAAAAATAACTAAAGTGGAATCATAGACAAGGATCTTCCTTATTACAGAATAGGAAGGAGCAGGTTGTTCTTAAAATTTCATTGTTACAGAAAATTGCAGGAAATTGCAGATACACAAGATGTGCAATCTATAAAAATGGCAACATTATAAATTGGAATAAACTTCTAAAAATTAAATAAAATTATAACTTCAACCTGCTATTTACAATGTAAGCACTGCAATCCTTGAAAGATCAGTATGTCTTAAAACACCAGTGTTCTAATTTTTTTCCCCTCTCAAACACGAAGTATTATTTTCAGTTATTAGTTTAAGGAAGAATTAAAAGACACATTTACTTCATGAGGGTAAATGCTTTTTTTGAGTAAGCAGTTAGTTGACATTAACATGGTGTATTTCTGAAATTTTCACCATCAGGGCTGAAAGTTTTCATTACTGGTAGATAAAAGGCTTTCCTTATCATGCAACTGTTGTGCTATTCTTCCCTGAAAGAGGAATTAATTAGAAAAGTTTATCTTCTGTGACTAAAAAAAATACAGCCATCACATGTAGTGCAATCATGTTCTGGTAGGTATGCTTCCTAGTCTATCTTTGTTTGGAAAGTATTTAGACAGTATTTTTATCCATTGTTGTTATTCCATCTCCAGTGGTAATCTAAATAAACGCAGATTTTTGGAGATAAAGCTTTATCTGACTTAAAGAACAACTGTAATTCTCAACACTTCTAAAAATTCAGTCATTTCTTTTTTAAAAATCAAGAAAAGTTATGCTAACATTAGGCAACAAGTGTGAAAACATCACAGTTGGCCCTATCACATTTTTATTAATGATCACAAAGGCAATGGGGAGAAGCCTTTGCCAAGACCACTCATTATTTTATTTGGAAGTATAAGCAAATCTCATAGAAAGATTGTGATGAATACATACGTTGCTCTACTGGCCCCGCCTCTGCTCTCATGGCGTCCTTCTGTCTGGAGAGTAATTCCTTTTCTTCCTGGACCTGCTGCTGTTCAGCCTCTAACTCCTGCAATTTGTTACCTGTACACAGCAGCTCTTGCTCTAGATGGTCAATTACATCTATTTTTTCCTGGAGTTGTTTTTCCAGAAATGCTTTCTCATCTGCATAACCATCAATGAGGCCTGTAAAACATCAGTTTGGAGGCAGATTTAATAGGCAATCAAAACCAATTTTTTTCTTGTTGAAGTTACTACTGTATTCTAACATGCATGCACATGTATGTTAGATGCTTGACACCTGACAATTTCTACTCCTGTCCTTGCTATCCTTTCATGATGAACAAATTACAGGAAAGATACCAGAACACCAAATATAGCCTTTAATTCTTATTCAGCGCAAAACTGCTGGAGCAAACAGGAACTCCAAAGCCAAGGATATGTATGTAATAAACACAGCAGAAATAAGAAAATTAAATAAATTCAGTATAAATCACTATAAATCCAGTCTTGAGTCAGTATTAAAATGCATTTTACCCTGTCTTGAGAATGTAGAAAAACTAAAGGTATTTCCATTAGTTAACCATGTAGACCCATCTTTTTGTCCATATTTGAATTCACAGTGAACAAAGACATATAGGACTGGATACTGAAATAAAAAAACACTGAAAAAGTAACATCATGTTATAACATTTCAAAACTTTGAGACAAACTCCAGTGGTTATTCCCACCATATCAGATGCTGTTCACAATGAATACTTAACAGATTTGAAGTTGAGAGGGCATTCCCAGGTTAAATGGAATGCATACTCCCACAAAAAGTTATGAAGTCTGCAAAAATCATATGTTGTGGTATTTACCTCTGCCAGGTTCTTTTTTGGGATGTAATGAAAATTGTCAGAGTTCAGTGAACAAATTTGCATTAGTTTTTCTATCACATCAGATCAATCATATCTGACACCACAAAAACACAAGAGGTTTGAAAATGTCTCAGCTGCAGCAGTTTTTGTGATAAGAAAGAAATGATCACAAATGACACATTTAATCTCAAGAGAAGACAGAGTACCATCAGATGTATAATGAACACCAGATGTATAATGTTCTGTATACCTACCTAAGGAATTCGATAAAAGAATGTAGTTTGCCTTTGCTGGAGTATGCTTACAACTCAGTTCAATGGGCAGAAATCAAATAAAAAGAGTTCTATGACATCTTTGTTTTGTTATGCCAACACCAACAAAAAAAGGTGCCAGTCATTTAAAACTGCATTAATTTCAAGTGCACCTATCTCACAGCTGTGCAATATATTTATCAAGGGCTAAAACTAACATCTCATTCTGTCCCTTATATTCTAGAACTGTTCACGAACAACACAGCAATTCTGCCCTAATGTATTAGGCGTTTTTATTTTATTATGGAAGATTTGTGAATAAAATTTCTATCAAGACAAAATATTATCCTCCAAAGAAAGCAGCAACATACAGCTGCCTACATTCTGAAATTTTTAAATATTAAACATTTTGTAACTCCATCTGTGTCAGAATATAAATTCTTAGGTTATTTATATCTTGTGGAAGAGTTTTTCATATTTTTGCATGTTAAGATGTGTTCCAAACAATTTTTTTCACTCTTAATTTAATCTTGGGGGGAAAAAAAAGTAGTAATGCCTATTTCAGATTTTAATCTATTCCCTCTGTCTGAAATCCATTTTCATCCTTTCTGGTTTTGCTAAAGCTACTGAAATGTTGCAGCCAGCACTACTGTGCTTCATGAACTGACAGGCCACCAACTGTCCCTCACACCACATTTTAGACATGTGGCTTAGAAACCTGCACTGCTTTTCAGCTTATGTGTGTCCCAGCTATTAATAGCATGTGAAATCATGATGGATTACCTGTCTGTGTAAAAAGAAGAGGAAGCCTGGCAGGGTAGCATTCTCCAGGAGTAACATTTGACTATCAAACTTCACTTTACGCTCCCACTTTGAAACAGAGAAATCTGCTGAGTTTCAAAACGATCAAAAATATCTTTCTGCTTACTACTACAGAGATCCAATCTATAGAGCAGGTGTTTTTTGCATCTGTTCCAGATGCTAATCAGAGATAATGATAGAAAAGTTGGGTGCCTACAAAACATTGAGCTATCAAAACAAGAGAACAAGTAAAGTGTCCGTCACGTTTGAACATATTTTCCCGATGTAAGAATAGATTATTAGATTTCCCCTGTTGTAAGGCCCTACAATTTTTAATTGCTTCCTTAATGAAGTTGCAAATACAGTTTTTAAAAGATCATTTCAAACAGTGCAAACTGAAACGTATCACCACCATATAATCACATTCAGAGTAAAGATTCTGTGTCAAGGTCAAGAGGCAGCAGGCACAAACTGAAATACGGGAAACTGCATTTCAACATATGAAAATAAGTTTGGGGTTTTTTTCTTTTCCCCTCATTGATGTTGGTCAAACACTGGAACAGCCACTCAGAGACTGTGGATATTCAAAACCTGACTAAATACCTTGGCAAGCTGCTCTACCTGTTCTTGCTTTGAGCAAGCGGGAGGAATAGCTGATGTCCAGAAGCGCCTCCCAGCCTAAACTATTTATGATTTCACGTTGTTGACATTTAAGCTTGTCTGCACAAACAAACATGTTATGATGAAATAAATTAATTTTGAGGTTCCAAACATATACACAACCTAGTATTTTTAATATTGTCATGTATATTTTCAGATAAGTGAGTCAAAATTGGAAAACAGAATCACAGTGTGCTTGATGTTGGTAGGGGACCTCCAGAGGTCATCATGTCCATAATTATCCAGAATGCTGATAACATTCCAAAATTTGCAAAGAAATTGATCAAATTTGCAATTTCTTTACCCAATTAATAAGTAA
This sequence comes from Illadopsis cleaveri, assembly GCA_013399915.1. Taxonomy (NCBI): domain Eukaryota; kingdom Metazoa; phylum Chordata; class Aves; order Passeriformes; family Timaliidae; genus Illadopsis; species Illadopsis cleaveri. The sequence goes on along the minus strand of VXBB01022420.1, from coordinate 850,627 downwards.
GTAGGTGCGAAGTCCAACAACTCATCAAAAAAGCTACTCACCCTCAGCTTTACTAAGCTCCAAAGCCAACTGCTCTCTGGCTTTGGTTTCCTCATTGAGACGTTCTTGTAGCTCTTCCTGATACCTGATAAATTCTGTGGCCTCTTGTTGCTTCTTGAAGGACTCTCGCATGAGTTCTGTCTGAGTAATTTTAGCATGTTCAAGCTATCACAGGAAAAAAAATTGCAGAAATTAGATAAACACCTATTCTATCATTCCATTTAACTCACAGTTGTTTTACAATGTGATGGGAAGCCTCACGTAACTTCACTAGACATTTGATAAAATCTTTATTGAACACTCATTTGCAGAGCACAAGATGAAGACTGACTTATAAAAGTCTAAGCAAACAGGCTTTGTCAGCAGATTGAACTCCATGAGCCACCTGGCTAAATCCGTGTCTTTGTTCCGGTAATTCCTGATTTATGAGTTTACACTAGATTCACCTTTGTTTACACATGAGTTTTGCACTAAATACAAGTAAGCTACCAGCCACCACACACTTAGAATGGCTAAAAAACAGTGTCTAAAACCTGCAGAAGCCTTTTTATAAATTGACTGAAATGGTGCTTCACCTCTTTTTCTCCTTAACATGAAGATTGATGAGAACACCAGGAAAACGTGAATTTTTAGAGTATTAAACATTTCAACCAACAAGGGAATGAAGCAGTGCTTCTTCCAACACTGTCATCCTAGCAGAATTACTAAGGATTTTTTTTTTTATTCCTCTCCACTTGTCTGGGTGGGTTAATGTTTAACAAGTACTGACATGGAAGGAGCACAGTTTCACTGTGCTACTATCCTGAATTAATGGAAAACCATGTCACATAAAATTCCATATTTACATTTTAGACATATCCAAAATGATAGCCTCAAAACTAATTAAAATTAGAATTACAAAAGTAAAATAATGCATAAAGACTAAACATTGTTAGAAGTTTTGATTACACAAAATGTCTGTCTAAGATAACATCAAACTGAAATCAATTACCAAAATCTTTACCTCTTAACTATTAACATTTATAGTCCACAGCCACTTCTCTGAGGGACACAAACACAAATTGTTAGACCTGAACTCTGCTGAGTTTTTTGTGTGGCTTATATTCAAAATAAGACCATCTATTTTGAATAGGAACAATAGATGTCAGCAAATCAAACACATGCTTTCTGCTCCTTTGGGTGTGTGGCTTTTTTATTTGTTTGGTTTGGGTTTTTTTTAACTTTTTAATATTCTGGTTATTGGCAGATATTTGAAAGATAGTAACATTTATGGTTTCTATAAATTATTCTGTCTCTCGATTTCATAAAATATAAAAGCTTTCTCACTAAGTCCCATTAAAATTGTGACTATGAGGAGTTTGCTTTAAAAGCTCAGAAAAATAAATTAAGCAACATTAAATAGAACAGCACACACAAAATTATCCACTTACACTTCGAAAAGAAAGCCTGAATAATCAATACATTCTCTTTGTAGACATGTCTTTTCTAAGGCATTCCTTTTCAGATGGGCATCATCAACATGTTCATGTTAATTATTTATTCTGACAGGGGTTAAAGAAAGGTCTAAATACTGCAACTATCTGCACTGGAGATATTGTTAAAAATCTCAGAGCACCCTTCCTTTGTCCTTATATTTTCAAGTGCTAACGAAAGACCCACCTCAGATGAAAGGGAAACATATGATAGATTTACTGTACATAGACAGCTGTAAAAGTGGCTTCCTGAAATGCATGAAATATTCTGGTTATAACCCAGAATAAAAATTATTCTCCAGCTTTTTTCAGTAATAACAACTCAAAGTATTATTAAAAATATCACAGGGCAAAACCAAAAAGAAGCACAAAAACAAACATGATTTTTTTAAGATCAACAATTTCTCCACTGCAAGCAAGCTGCCAGCTTGTGCTACTTACTGTTACTAGTTAGTGCACCAAAGCTAAAAGAGAACAACTTTGACTGCAGTCTCTCCCACACTGTGAATTATTCTCAGTGAGAAAAATGAAATAAATAAATAATATTGAAGTGCTTTAAAAGGAGATCTTAAATATCTGGATTTTAAAATATTTCAGTGTCTGATAAATTACTTGTGTTAGAAATGACTAGAGAATTGTAAAAATAAGGCTTTTTCAGTGCCCACTGAACACTGACTAGGAAAAGGGCCTGTGAGTAGTACAATTTTAACAATAGAGACAAGTTTATATAATTTTTCACTGCATTCTCTTGTATTTAAGCTTAATTTCTTTTAAGAACTTGTATACTTACTGAATAGGGAGGTGTAGGCAACGAGATTTTAGAGACAACTTTTAAAATGTGCCCATTTTTTTTGTGGCTGAAGTGAAAAATTGAAGTATTTACAACTACAGAATTATTCTCATCCAAGTGTTCAGTGAAAGGAAAAGGATATGGTAAAGGCACACGAGATTCAACCTCGTATGTATCTTCTTCTTGGCCTTCAGTCCACAAACCATTAAACAGGTTAGATGCCCAGTAGGTGCGGTAAGAATCCATTCCAAAAAATATTGCGCTTGCTGCCTTCTCAACCGTCTCGTGGGTATTTTGCACGAGCTAGGCTGGCTTTAGAAATTTCTGACAGGAATTTTTAACAGAACACGTGCGTTTAACAGTTTGAAGACACATATCAGCACAGCCGGTGACAAACCTACTCGGAATCAGTAAGAAGCCTCAGATCACTTTTCCAGCTGAGTAGTTATGGGGTGGATTAATCCCAAGCAAAGAGGTACAGGAAAACTTCGTATAGTCACTCCCAAAAAAACCTTCTTAGAGACGTTTCACATGAAAAAGCATCAGAAATCTTCCAATAGCAACTGGCAAGTAATTTCCAAGGCAAGGAAGTAGAACTTTCTTCTACCTGCACAGGATCGCTGCAGCAGACAAGCCAACTAACAAAACTGAAACTAAAAATTTTCCAACTCCACTACGGCAAATGAAAGAAAAATACAGGCATGTCATTATTCACATTCATCCCTGTTGCTGGAGTTAATTCAACAGGAAGAACTCTCTCCAACTCTGCTAGTTTAAAGGCTTCCTGCTAGTATCTCCCAACTGAAAGAGTTCAGGGGAGTGGCCCAGTTTATTTACCTATATATAACACCGGCAGGTGGAATTTGAATTAATACACCCACTATATGCCTTGCCTCGCCTCAAGTTTCAAACTGCACGTCAGGTCTGAAAGTGTGTGTCCAGACAGGTCTCATACAGTTACTTTGAAGATTTTGCCAGGTTTTCTCTGAGTCTTTTAAGTTTATTTGAAGAAATGGGTACATGTCTGTACGCAAAACACAACTGATTAGAGAAAAGGTTAAAATCTTTTCTGCCTGTAACCAGTTTTAGATTATAAAATATTTCAGACTAGAAAAAAATAAAGGATTCAGTTTCTGAATATTTAAAAATAATTTTCAAGTCACCTATATATCCGCGGTACATACAAGAACTCATACTGTGGTATACACAAGTATAACTGTATGCTTGTATACAATTGTATATAAATCCAATAAGCAGACATTGCAAAGCAGAGAAGCATGAACGCTTGCAAAGTCCCTCTGTGGAACAGCCAGAGAGATGCCAATATTTATACTGTGGGAAAATGTGTAAACAGAAGGATTTCTTATTAACTTAAGAAAAAAAAGCCAAACACACATGATCATCAGGAATAAATCCATCTTTGTATAGAAGATATTAATGAAGAAATTGTGTCTGTGTGTGTTTGAGCCATAACTCTGTTGCTGTATTGGCAAAGTCTCAGCTACAAAGCTATGAAGGAAAATACTTTGACAGCTTCAAATTGGGATGTACACAATCTAAAAGTAAAGCACATGATAAAAGGAGTGTGATTTGAACTGACCTAGGTATGTAGTTCCTATCTCAGTTAACAAGGAAGTACTCCAGACAGCAACTAACATCCTACCATATAGTGTACTCTGATAGCAAACTGCCTCTTTTTTGAATACTATTCCTAAATCACATACCCCACGTAAATGCTGGAGTGCAGACTCCTTTTCTGACAGCAAGGTGGATATGTGCTTAACTGGCCATGTTTAAACCATAGTTGGAAGAGACAGCAGGAGAGCTCCACCTTTTTGGCCAGTCAATTGACTAAAATGTCTGTCAAGAGAACTAGAGACAGTTCCCATTAATCTTCCCTCTTCACAAGCTCTATGTGCTCTGACACCTCCTGTCTCATCTCTCGGTTGTAGCAGAATGCAGATGATCTGTATGAGCAATGAAAGACTGCCCTAGATTGGTAAGAATGCCCAAATTCAGGCTTCCTCTGCAGACCAAAGCAGATTTCTTGCGGGAAGGTAAATTCACCAGTAGAGTCATGCTAGAGCAGTCGTTTTTTGGGTGGAGGCACCTGAAGCATTGTTACAGCTGTCAAAATGAACCTATGGGTTTTAGGCTTACGAAAACACAATCACAAGAAAAATAAAGAAAAAAGCCCAACTGAGACACAAAATTTAAAGTGCTTCTCTATTAAATCACCCCACCTGATTTGAAGTTTCATTGATAGCTTCCAGAAGCTTTTCAACAGCTGCCTGCAGTCGAGAACTAATATTCAGAATGAGCTCTTCATTTTCAGGATCTATTTCCATCCCACTTTCTGCAAGATGTTGGCTCAGCAGTCCTTCACCCGCTGCTCCTGACCACATGTTAATATCATCATCTCCCATACTACTACCATGATATAAGGACTCTGAGAAAAAAAAAAGGTTACCTTTTCACACAGTCTCTTAGCAATTGCAAACTGTACAAGTCCAAAAATGGTTAAAACATTCGTCTTAGTCACAAAACCAGAAAGGGAAATACTGCATACTAAAACTCACACAAACAAAACAAACAATGTGTTAATTAAAAAGAAGCAGAAGTGCAAGAGAAAAGGAGATATTAACAGACAATATTTTAGACATACTTTCAGTATGCTTAGGGGCTCTGATGCTCATCTTCTAATCTTTGTTAGGATCAGTAACCCTTACTACTTAGAATAACTTGCAGTAATACTTGCAAGATTGTCTTAAAAATACAAATCAGTTAAAAAACCCCAAACAAAATCAAAAACCAGACTGTCAGTCCCTGTTTCACCAACACCCAATTATGTTACTATGCATTAACACAAAACTGTTCAAGTCAGTGAATCAAACTCAAGTGAGTAAAAGGAAAGGCATGCATGCAATTCAGATGGTTTCTTAGGACAAACAGACTGGAATACAGAACAACAAGATTCAGCATGGTTGTTAGTGAACTGAAAATTTACTAAAATGGGTAGCTGATCAAGTACACTGCAGCAGGACAGCAACTGTTCCTGCTGCTGGGCCAGCTGGCACCTCCCTGCTTCTCAATCTTCCTGAGGTCTGATTTCATTTAAGGCCATTATCCATTCTTTCTGAAAAGCCAGACACAAGGTTTGACTATGGTATTAGGCTGATAGCAATTTATCTAGAAAACAGCAAATTTGCCATATTTAGAAATCAAGGCTGTATTTAAGCAATGCAAGTGAAAGCAAAATCATGAGATGTTTTAAAATCATACTTTCAGTATGAAGGAACAATACAGTAGGCATATTGTGACAGTAGAAACTATTGTTGATAAATCTTTTAAAAATAAAGAAGTGTTATGTCCTTAGACTGACAGATTTGAAATGTCTGGAAAAAAAGCCACTGTGGAGAATTCTTTAAAATGACAATTTATTTAAATGAAGTACATTTCTGGAATATATTTAAAATAAATATTTTGGTATGGTGCATTTTTTAAACAATTAGATATTTTTGCTTAGGATTTTCTCAAAAATATCTTATTTTTCAGGAACAGCAGTATGACTAAATGAATTAAGAATAGTCAATGCTTGTTGAGCAATGAAGTTGCAATAGTGAGTTATCTTTGAATTCAAGTTCCTGGTTACTCTACGAATTGTGACTGCTGAACTAGAACAGTTTGTTTAGCTACAGAAATTGAATTGAAATTTCAACAGATCAGTCTCACAAATTACCTTTAAAAACTTGTTGGTTTAGGTCTTATTGTTTTTGCCTCCTAACCAGGTAGGCAAATAATACTGGCAGGTATGTAATAATATGAGCACTCTTGTTGATGTTGTTTGAACCTATCAAGCAAGTCAGATTCTAGTTTTGAGGTTTGTTTTTAGTTTTTTTATAACAAGCTGCAACATGATTAACCACCCGGTGTACTACATTCCTACCTGCAAGTATTCTGACAATATCTGCAGCCATATATATGACCCATACACAACAAACTAATCTATAGTGATTTTAATTGAGGCAGGTTTCACTTGGTTTAATTTTCTCTTAAAATTGCTAAGATTTTTCAAATGAAGATACATTTAGTAATATTTTTCTTCTAGTTGTATTATTACTGTTTCATATCTCCTTTTACATATGTGGGATATAATGTTACAAACTGTTTTCACACTCCAAAGGGAAAAAACAGAAGCACACTATATGCATGAATAGAACGAATAACCAGATGAATAGAAGATACATTCACATGGCACCTTTCATCTACACAGGATTTCAAAGCACTTTTGAGTAATGTACTTTGGAATGTCAGCCATAAACTCCTGTAGTGGAATGACTCTAGCAGTGGCTAGCAGTCATTTTCTGCCAGCACACTAAATATTTGCAATGGGTTTACAGACCATAAAAGCTTTCCCACAACATCCTAATATTCCATCTCCCTGCAGTATAAGGAAGGCTGCAAAATGAACAATTTCACTTTTTTTATTCAATAGTATTTTCATGTCTTACCACCCAAATTTGGGCTGGGTTTGGGTGTTTCAGAAAATCTATAGTGATGGAGAAGCTTTAATATCCTCAGAGTAGAAAGGACCTTCATTTGCGATGGACATCGAGCAGCATAAGTATTTCCAAATGCTGTGCCAAAGTACTGGTTAAAGACTGAGTTGAAGGAAAATATATTCCCTACTGAGCCGCCAACACACTTACTGCAGCACCTGATGCTCTTTGGAGGCCACCCATCTTAAGAATTGACCGGGTAAGACCCTGCTTAGCTTCAGAGATCTCACAAAATAAAAGCCCACAGTACAGTAGCACAGCTATAAACAAGATAAAACAATGATATATTAGTTATTGCACAATCTAATTCTTTCCTGATGGAGTACAAATCATCTCGGTAATGTTCCTGTTTTCCTTCTCAGGTTTAACCCATAATTCATGTCCTGTCACCCTTCTATTGTAGTAAATTATTTGCTTGAGAGGTACATCTGAATTGTGCAATGATGATTGTGCGTAAAATACAAAAAATAAAGATTATACAAAATGACTGTAGAAATGTGCAGTTGGTTGCAAAAGCATCTGAACTAGCTGTCTGGAAACTTCTGAAGAAAAACTTAAAAACACTCATGGCAGCTCAGAATGTAATCTTTAAAAGCCAGGTTCAGAATATGTCTTTTATATTAACAATGTCACTAATATTATTTCTTCTTGCTAGTGACCAGAACAGTACCAACAGGTCTCCACAAACTCATAACAAGACTTAAAACTCCTCTTTTGTTTATGACAATTCTTTTTTAATTTGCTTCCATTTCTTCTCAATAATAAAAAATAAATCAACATTAAACCACCATTTTGTTATATGAAATATCTCAAAACAAAATATCATAAATTGCCTGAAACATAATTATAAAAAATGAGGAAAGAAAAACTGAGATGTTACCAAAAGTACAATTTAGCACATGGAAACTTTAGTAGTCTCAAAGGTAACAGAAAACCCCAAAAAGTATCAAATGCACAAAAAACTTGTAATAATTCTGTTCATACAATGGGATTGGTAACCCAAATGATAAATGAAGACAACCATAATATAATTTCTACAGAGTGGAACTTAAGAATACAAATTCATGTTAAATGTCTTCCTAACTGCACAGTAAAAGTCTCTATCTTTTTCCCCTCAAAATGGTCTTAGTACACAGCAGCTTAGTACAGCATTTTTCCACATGATTTTCAGGGGTGGAAACAAGAAATAGAAACATTGTCCAATCTCATTAATCACCCCTGGCAGCTTAATGTCTAATCCCCATTTTGTTTATCCTTATATGGCTGTTCAGTCTCCCGCCCTAACAGAACTAAATGAAATACCTCTGTCCTGCAATTTTGTTTTTCAGTCAATACAAAATAATAAATAGAATATAACTGACTTATGTAAAAACATCATCTCTTTGTGTAAACTCTCTCCTTGTAATGAAAAAATAATCAACCAAAGAAACAAAAGTTTATACTGTTTCCTTTGTCATGGAGCATGCAGTTCAGCACAACAGATGTCATGGCCCACTAAATCTTAAGAAAACTGCTTAATTATACAGTGCTTACACAGAAGTTTCAGCTACAGAAGTTGCTTATGAGCTGTCAACTGACAGTCACGAAGCAATACATATGTTGCAAGATGTAGAGCAAGTATCTCAGTTTACTCCTGGGATTCCACTTAGGAATTAAGCTTAGGGGTTACAAGTTGAAAACAAAAAATCAGTCTTGTGGCATCCCAGTGTTTAGCTATTTACTACCTTTTTTCCTGGTACACTGCTCAGAAATAAGGAACTCAGAAGGTAGGCAAGAGTGTTTAATATTCGAGGAATGCCATACCCTCACAGGCTTGTCCAGAGCAACCTGCATTACTGCAGTCCTTCTACCCAAGTAAACTCACCAGATTACTGTGCACAAATGACCATTCACTTCCAATGATATGCTTTATGACTGAAATTTGAACTTTACTCAATCTTCCAGAAATAAAATCCTGTGCTTGCAGATAACCTAGTCAATGTACCTCTATAAATGCGCTCTATAAATCAGGTGTGGTTAAGTATATGACCTTAACAATTCAACTTTTAAAAATGCTGAAACTCAGCAAAAACAGTAAGCTAAGTTTTGCTTGTCAATACATATGGATTATATTCAGAAGGTCAGAGAGAATTCACTTCAATAAACACATTATTTTACTACTTTATTATTAGATTTTTATTGGTATAAATTTATTCCTACATATTTCCTAACTAATTAAAAAGGAAGATCTGTTTGGCTGGGTACTAGAAATTACAATAACATGCACAGTTTAAAAGAACAACAACACTGTCTACATATTTCTTACTTCCATAAAATAATGGGGAAAAATTTTAAAATTTGTCCTTTCAAGTCATTTAGTGTTAGTATAGCAAATGAGTAACAAGAGTCCCATTGCTGAAAACACTAACAGAATTGGTCATCTAATTCCACTTGAAGAAAGATCAAATACTTTAGCTGATGAAACAGTACAACTGTTACTATGGCTGCCATGACCCCAGTGGAACGAAGGATGCTGCAGTATCATTTTGAGAGTAAAAAAAGGAAACTGTGACTACAGCTCCAGAGATACATTACAAATACACATTCAGCCATGATAGCTACTGTAAGCTTAGCTGCCATCTAATTTTACTTTGGTTAGTCCTTCCTTCGTTGTTATTTCTGAATGTAAGGAAAGATGCAAAAAAGATACTGGAATAAACAACTGGTAGGTGGGCAGCTCGAATGCTGCTCTGGCTACCAAGGAGGGGCATTACAGGAACAGACACCTGCATTCTTACAGGACAATGAAACCTTACATTCCTCTTCAAAATACACTAACAGCAAACACAAGTTGAAGCAGTCAAACCTCGTCACTAGCAGAATAGAATAGAGGTTTTTTCTACCTGAAGAGAGTCCTCTTTCATCAGAAGACTTCACAAGAAATAACCAAATCATTCCAATCACAGGGCATGTTGTGTGTTTAGACAGTAGCATTATGAAAGCCAGGGGTAAGTCAAAATGACAAATAGAGGTACTTTTTAACTGTGTTTTGCTACATATTGTAATGCAAGTATTCTATATTAAGAATAGTTAATGACAATAATTAGTGACACATACAAGTATACACATGGATGTGCAGGAACAGGCAAAAAGTGAATGCATCAAAAAATAAGGTCAGAAGCTTAGTTATCCAATCTGCTATTTGAGGAAAAAGGCAAAGCCTCAAAGTTTCAAAAGATAATTTTTCTCACAGCTAAATATAGTGAAATCTGTAGAAAATGAAAGTTTACTTTTTTTTAATGAAACAGCAGAACAAGAATAAAAGTGCTGTTCACCTGAAAACTTCAGAAATTTTTAAACTACAACATTATAAATTTCATTGCAGATAACCTTTTGAGTGATCAACTGAGGAAGACGTCTCTGTGCTACAAATTCATACAACCTTTCTCAACTTGCCCCAAGGCTTAATGTGACCTATATTTAAAGCCAGAGGGAATCAATATTATGCAATAATCTAATGTGACCTATATTTAAAGCCAGAGGGAATCAATATTATGCAATAATCTACATTTTGAAAGGAAGAGGTAAAGTTCATCTTCATTTACCAGTTGTATTATTATCCTTTAATAGACACTTCCTTAATACTGAATTGTAGTATTTGACTTGCAGTTCGTTTTCTCATTCCTGGTAGCTAAAATCCCAGCCAAATCCAGATGTATGACATCTTTGAGGCTGAACTTATCTGTTGTTCATTAGCTCCTCACAAGATCCAGGATGCATGTGCACAACCTTAAGGGTACCTAAACGGCAATACAATTGAGCACCTACTCTTGCCCAAAAGAGAAATAGACAGATGCTGTCCTAGTGCAGTCACAAGAGAATAAACAGAGCCCAGTCGAGTTCTTTGACACTGGCAGGCAATTAACTGCAAAATGCTCCTTCAGTCTTGCACAAACCAACACTCCTGGAAACAGGCACTGATGGGCAAGTGTTGGTGGTTGAGAAGTTCTTGGAATTATGTCCAAAATGGGACTTGCTTGCAAACACTTCTTTGGGAAGCTAATGAAGTCCACAAGCACACGTATATAGGCTTGTCCCCTGCCAGCTGCCCTCAGTGATCAGCAGCATACCTCTGCACCTTTAATGCACTGGTAGAGATACAGCCCTTGACACTATTCCCATACATACACATACCATTGCCTATACATATACAGGAGTGTCTAAGTGGTGCAAGATGCCATGCAGCTGTTTTATTCTCTTTGTTTCCATCAACAGAAACTTTTTTTTCTTGACTTCTCAATCACTTTCCTATTCTGTTGCAGGCTTTCCAACAGGACCCTAGCTGTGAGTTGTAACCAGTGTGGGGCATGACGCAGACAACTCCTGAAATGTTGTCTCTTAAGCAGAGATGTCATATGCATTCAAATGAAAAATAAGTTGTGGGAATTTTTTTCTTAAAAAAAGTTTAATTTAAAATATCAAACCTAAAAGTATTAAAATACATCATTAAAGCATGCAAATGATACTTCTTATGAAATATAAAACCATACAATCAGTATACCTTTTTCATACCCCACACGGATGCAGGGTTTTATTGACTCCTCTGTCTCAGTGTCCCATCCAGCTTGTTTGGAAGCCTGAACTTTCCCAGACCGATCCAGTAACCCAAGAACATGCTGACCAATTGTCTCCTCCATTGCTACTGTTGTCTTCACAACTTCTAAAAGAATCTTCATGAGTTTTTCATTAGCCTTCTGAAAAACATCCCTGCAGGACAGAAACTAATCAAACCTCTGATCTTTCCCGGATTTCCAAGTGGGTTTTATCCTTTATACACCCTTGCAACCACAGATGATTTGCAATTGAAATAACAAAATTTAGATTTATTTTTTAAGGCTAAACCCTACATCATGTAAATACTAAATACACATTTGTGTTAAAAGTCAGTTCTTTTTGCAAATTATGTGCAAAGTATTTATCACTATTTCTACTTTTATCTTGGCATTTTATATAGCTATTCTTTCAAAGTGGAGGTCTGCTTTCGCTTGGTATTAATAATAAAATTAATCCTTTCTCAAAATGACAGTTAAGAAAATTGTTCCTCTACACAAACCAAAAAAGTTACAGAATAGTCAAATGGGATTATAAAATAAGACAATCATACTAATATAAACTTAGTTCACATATGTACATGCAGTATGTATATAAATATATGTGTATAAATAATGTTTATGATTCAATGTGTGTAATACAAAATATATAGTAAAATAGGCTAAGATTTGTCTATAGGCTTTATAAAAAATAAGACACTATTTAACCTAAAGTACATAAACTTAGAAATATGGTTTTCTAGAAAAAAAATGCACATTATCACCAGTCAAAATAAAGCTTATAAATATTATTAATTTAACAGCAAGAATATGATTATCAAAATTTAAGAAAAATATTTTCTTAACAGTTCTAAGCACCTTTCTTTAGAGAGAAGAGCTGAAGGTGTTTCATCAGGCTTTCTTCCCACATCTTCATGCTCAAAGATCCGCTCTCTTGCATCGTTTTGGTTTTCAGTTTCATTCTGAGTAAGTTTTGGCAGAGGGAGAGAAAACAAAAAGGACAGGAATCCTGTCATGTCAGAATCAACATATTCTTCTTATGTATGGTAGAATATGAAATTTAAAACCTAAATTAGTTGTTGTTTCCTTTTTAATACTTCTGCATCAAATTACAAATCAAGTAATACTCTTAGTATGTGAAAAAAATATTAAAAACACAAACCAGGAAATCCAAGGTAGGGCCAATTAGAAAGAACTTTGTTACACTGATTAGGCAGTTGTTGTACTTTCTGTTTGTGTTGCTACAGCAATATGAAAAAGTGAGTTTACTTAAGGAAATAGCTGTAGTAATAATCCCCACCTTCAAGCTGTTCAACCAGCTTTTGCTTACCTGAAGTCAAAAAGCTATGTTTACCACTATCACCTCTTGAATCTCACAAGCTGCTCTGTTCCAGCAATACCCAATATCTTTTAGAAAAATATATTACACAGAAAGAATAACAGTGAACAGGAATCTTTTACTGGTTTTACATGCCACGGCTGCCCAGAAAGTCAAAGTCCATATTTACCTCAGTCTGGGTGCTGTTGTTTCGTAACTCACAAAACAGCCTCTCTTTTCCGGGTATGGAATGTTGTTTTAATGACTCCAGTTCTTCTAAAAGCATTCTCTCTCTCTCTGCAACCAGGCTGTCATTCTCCATTGAGACACGCTAAGAAAGAAGTGTTATAGAGGCTCACAGTTTCTTAAGCTTCTGAGTCAAGTGAGTCCTGTCACTTCTAATTCTTTACAGACCTTGAATAATGAAATTTCAGTCCGTCTCTTTAAATCATTACAAAAGAACTGAAAGCTTTCTAGAATGGAATGCCGCTAAAAAATACTTAAACCTTCCTTAAGATTTTCATACCATCTTTATGCTCTCCAGAAAATACAATGGGCACAATGCAAACTGGAGGGAATTTCTGAATATTACATGCTATAACATGTTTTGCACAAGAAAAAAGATGAGAATAACTTATTTTTATAAAAACTCTATACACATTCTCTTTTAGAAGAGCTAGAAGTGTTCATGGCTTGAACACAATGCATACCTTTCTATGTAGTTCTTATGAACATACATATCTGGCATTAAAAAGCAGAAAAAACCCATCACTCTAAGTTCTACTTAATAATTTTTATCAGTTACAGGAATTTGCAACCCTGACAAAGATGCAGTTACAAACTGAAATAAATGGTAAAAGGAAGAAGTATGCATGTATCAAAAGGAAAGATTATCAGGACAAATGATTCTAGGACACCTTCAAAGCAGCTAGGAGAGACAGTTGATGTTGCTGGAAAGGGTTGCTAAGGTACAAGTGACTGGCTTTCTAGATTCCAGAACTCCTTGAGCCCAGTCTTAAACAGAGCAGAACCAGGTTTGGAAAAAGTCTGATGCTCCACTCCACAGTGAAAGCACAGAATTTTAGAATTCACTGATTACTAGCTTCATGTGCATTTTGGTAATGTTACACTCTTGAAATTAAATCAGAGCAAGACCTATTCCTCTGGATTCTGTTCACTTTGTCTTCCAGTGGAAGGAATCCTTGAAACACATATCTATAAATGACATTATTTTAAAAATATTATTAAGATAAACTAATGAGTTTCATTAAGACACCTACTTTAGGCTTTGAATAGATACAGAGTGACAGCAAGTTAAGTTTGAAAAGGCAAAGAAACATTGATGTTTTCCACCAAACCCACAGACATTGTTTTCTAAATTGTATTCTAAAACTGTATTCTAAAAGTTGGTAAGGACTTACTTCCCAGAACTGGGGAAAAAAGTCCAAGATGCCAAGCCACATTGTTGTAGTAAGCCACTGATACTGTTCAAGTCAGAATGATGAAATATGAAGAATTTTATAATAGTATTCCTTGCCATGGCTGGTGGCTTCATTGATGTAAATGGCTGCTAGCCTGCATGCAACACAGGGCCATGTATCTGGGAGATAGCACGATTGGCAGTGCATCTCTACTCACTCACTCTCTTCTGGCTGCTGTGCAGCACTGCAGGTTTGCTCCCCATTTACAGAAGTCTAAATTGATCCATCACTGTCTGAGCTTTGATTAAAAAAAAATGTCTTCCATAAACATACACATATATGTCTTTGTATGTACACATACACACACAAAAAGAGAGGTGTGTATGCATGCACATGGAAAGTACCTGCATGCCTCTCTCTCCCTCTAAATAGATATAAATCATAAATATGAATCTGCCCAGTGATGTTCCTTTGTTAACTCATATTAACTCACTGGTTGAATTCTCTATTACCTCAGCTAATTGCACTTTAAGACTCTCCAGCTCTGCCAGGAGTTGATCTTGATTTTCTTTCTGACGCTCCATTTGCTGCATGTGCCCCTGCCTCAGTAACTCAGTTGCCTGCTGATGCTCCTGGTACTGCCGCACGAGCTCCTGCCGCATGTCCTCCAGGCGCTCCTCGTACAGCAACAGCTGACTGCATGTTTCTGTGTCAGTGTCTGCAGCCACCACCTCGCTGGAGTGCTGAAACAGTGCAACTATTTTAGCATTTTATGTTCAACAACTCTTCCTAGGAAATATTTAAATAAATTTTAGAAAATGCATACATAAATGAAAGTAGCCGGCATAGAAAACATTATCATATTGCTTGCTTCTTGGACAGTCCAGGCTTAGAATTATTCTCCCTTTAAAAAGATAATTTAATTTTTTTCCAATAACTCCCAACAGTATTAACTTCCATGCTTTTTACGACTCCTTTTATCTTATTGATTTTAACTCAGCTCCACCCCGTGTTTGTGAAAAGCTGACTATATGCTTTACATCACTTTAAGAATTTTTGTGTTCCACTGATATCCTTTATCACAAGAGACTCAAACTGTTTAAGCACTATTTTTAATCTGTTCTTTGTATAAACACTAAAATATAACCTAGCTTACAAAAAGTCTTTAAACAGTTTATTGTCTGCAATACAACTGGCATCCTATTCCGTTCCTCAGCACACAGGAAAGAAGGATAGATAATTTAGGTCTGAAGTTGTCAAGCCTTTGAAAGGGAAAAGGAAATATTTAAATGGAACTTTCATCTTAATTTTTTCTTTGCTGTTTTTTTTAACACTTACTGGTGTTTCTTCTGCTGTAAGACCTTTGCTATGGGAAAAAAGTTCTTCAGAAATCATTGACTTATGTGTTGTCTGTCCTACTATGCAATCAGGGCTGCTATTAGAATGAAGCTGTTCTCCAAGTGAGTTGATCTCTCCAGACTCTTCACTGAGTTCCTTACAAAGTGATTTCAATCCTTCTTCATTCTTATTGCCTTTTCCAGTTGCTTTTCTAGGAAGGCTGTCAACTTCTTCCTCATTGTGCTGCTTTTTAATTCCAAAATGTTTTCTTTCTGTATGTACAATCTGCATTGGTGCTTCTTCTTCCTTCTGCCTCCTTCCTGACAATTCAGTCTGTTTGGCAAATGCTACACTCATTGACACAATAACCTGAAAAAATAAGAGAAGTCTGTATTAGTTTATGCTTTACACCGTCTCCTGTTACTGAAGAAATCTCATAGATTACCATCAACAATAAAAATGTAAACAAAAAGTTCCCAGAGGGAAACAGAAAGATAAAAGAATCAAGATATCTTGTCAATCTTGAAAATGGTCATATCTTAAAATACAGACACACTGTGTTTAAGGTAGTTTAATGAACTGCAATGCTGTTTTTAGTTACAACAGATTATTTAGAATGGAAATATCAAGGGTTTTTTTTAAAAGATCCTATTAGATGATTTCAAAAAGTGCTGGCACACAGACTTAAGAGCAGCTGTGCTAAGCTTGCTCTGTCTAGCCAAGCATCCTATGTAAAAGTTTGACTGACATGGAATTTTGGGCTCTACAAAGAAAGCAGTGCCATGCGCTTGATACTTAGCACAGGAATTTCACTTGAGCAGAAAGAAATTACTGGTACTAACTAGCTGCAGTTGCAGTTACAACAGGCTGATAACTTTTGTGTTGCTAATACAAATAAACCCCTTTTCCAATCATGAGGGCAATTCTATTCTAGATTTAGAATACAGTGTTTTATGGCATAAGCTACAAAAAGTGTGAAAAAATAGTATAATAAATACAGAAGTGTTACACTTGAAAACACCAAACTCTTCCTTTCCAGAAAATGTGAGTTTGTCTTTTGAACTTAAACTGTTCTTAACCAATGTAATATTTGTTTCCTCATAAAGAACGGTTTTCCTGGCAGCAGATAAGAGAATATTTTTTTTATTCTGCAAAGAAGTGGAAACTTTTTTGTAAATCAGAAAGTAAGAAAATCCACAAACAAATACACTCTATCTATAAAATCTTAATTTTACTTTTCATGTTTTAGTCACCAGATCTAAAGAAAAACTATGCATTTTACACAACATACTAAAATGCACAATAAAAAACAATCAGAAAATAGTATTAAACTGTTAAGGGCAAAAGTCTTTTGAACTGACCTGCTGTTAAGCAAGAAATACACTCTAAGTCTCTGAATTTTTAAAATAAATTCCACTGCAGAATATGGTAGCACGTTGTCTATTTCCTTTGAAGTTTTAAACACCACTACAATCCATATGAATAGAAATTATGAGTTAGGAATAGGACAGATAGCTAAGAAACCCCAAAATGTTCCAGAATTTTTTAAGACTTTCCCATTCAGAAGTCAAATGAAACAATTCCTTGTAAATAAATCATATAAAAGTTAGCATACTATACAGCAACCGCCTAAATAGTTGAAAATGGCAAATAAAAATGACAGATTTTTTAAACATATTTTAAGGTAATGAAATAAAAGTAATACCTTTGCTACTTCTTCTTCTAATCTTTCTTGGTACTGCTTTTGGAGCGATTGAACAACATCCAGATCATTCTGCATTTCCATCTCCCTACCAAGCTGTAAGAAGAAGATGAAATCTTAGATCATGCATTTGTGATTTTATTTCATTAGTTTCAAGTTTCAATCCATCAAGAGATTTTTTCCCTCAGTTGGGTTTTCTTCATCTCATACAAATCACGTAATTTTGTACCACAACACAGAAGAACCGGGTAAAAGACTTTGCCTTGTTTCTGCTTCAAAATGAGTTTTAAAAGTAGAGTTTGCAATGACTCTCCTTTCACAACTATTTGAGATGTCAAATGCAGTGAAACCAGGTCAGGAGGCACAGAATCACAGTACAAAACAACATTACTACTTTGCAAAATGCAGTAGTTTTTGAGCTAGATTTCCAGCAATTCCAAGGGAAGAATGCATAGGGTCTTTCCCATTTGCACATGGTCTCTTAAAATCTTTGGGGATACTTTTCCAACATTTATCCTAAACTGTGCAGCATGTACTACTAAAGTCCTGGGATTTCACTTAAATTTCTCCTTTCATAACTCTTGTTTTTTAAAAAATCACAATATTTTAAAGATTTCTGAAGAAATCCCAGAATTTGAACACTAATTTTCTCCCACTTTAGTAAGAAGCAGCCAACTAAAATGTCTTTTTTCAGTGATAAAATAAAGAAAATAAATTTAAACACAGCATCAATAAAGCAAGTTTTCTTGATCATAATTCCCAGATATGTTTTTCACTAAAATTTAAATATTTTTCCCCTACCATGGACTATCTAATAGCATAGTACAGTACTAAGACGGTAACTACCTTAATCTACCAAGTACAAGTTCATATTTCAATTTCATCTAAGAAGCCAAAGCATCTAAATTATGTCACTCTCATATACATTACCTATCAACTGAGTTACATCATACCTCTAATGCTTTATCTGTTTTTTTCTGATGAAGACTTTCTGTGCACTTTACTTTCCTGAAGACTTCTTTTAACTTTCTTTCTGATTCTGTGGATACACTAAAAAGATACAAAAAGCAGAGAAAGGAAATAATAATTTAAAAAAAAAATCAGTATTTCATTGCCCATGACTTAGTGAAAACCAGAATGTGTTAAGTGGAGCTAAACTTTACCACAAAGTTTATTACTACCTATCATTCTAGAAAATAATTAATTTCAGGCAACTACATCTACACAAGATGTCTTTAGATGTAAAGGATAGTGCCTGAAGTTTTGAGGATTAAATGTGGTCTACTGAGTTGAAAATTTGAAATTGCTGCTATAAAGCTCATATATATGAAATTACTTTTATACATTATTCCGTTTATCAAATCTTCCTCTATTAACTATAAATGCTGCACTACTTAATTTGCAGTGTTTATGTCATTTCTTTATACTACTCTTAACAACTCTTGAAGGAACAAAACTACAGAAGAGCAACCTGTTTATAAAGAATTCCTCTAATTCTGAAGTAGAACACAGAGCTTCACACAAATGGTTACTTGAAACACTTCCTGAATGAGCACAAAGTTATAAGCACTGAAAAACTGATGAATACCTTGTGTGGTCAGAGGATACCCCAGCAACGTGAAGCTTGTCCTGCAGATGGACAAGCTCTGCAGTGTACCTCTCTTGACTTTCTTTCAGCTGCTGCTGGAAATAGGACCTGAGGTGTTCCAGTTCTTGAGCATGCTGCTCTTCAAGTTGTTTTTTAAGGTTCCCTATCTGCTCTGAACAGTATTCTTGAATTGCAGGATCTGTATATAGGTTATGTGAAGCAAGGGGTGAGAAGGACAGACAGACAGACAGAAAGAAACTATATTAACTTCTTCACAAATATGTAGCAGCAATGGACTGAATAATTAATGTAGCTAAAAAAAATAAATTCTGACATCTTGTCAACTACTTTTCCATAACAAAGAATGATAACTTAATCTTCCATTCTGCAAAATGATATTTGATATGGGTAACAAATTGTAATTGTGGAAAACTAAAAAGTACTAAACCAAAAATGTATCACAGAATATAATTCTGAAAAAATTCACAGAATTAAGAAAATCAGTGTATTGTACTGCAAGATCAGAAAAAATCTCTTTATGTTCAAGATGTAGTAAGATATATATCAGTTAAAATTAAAAGTCATTGTCTTTTCTTTCTCTCTGAATATACATACATTAAAAAAAGCATATACATCTTTTTACCCGTTAGATTCTGTGAAGGAGTCTGCAGACTTTCTTCTCCTATTTTCATATGGATAGGTTCCTCTTCTTTCCTCCTTTCTGAAGGTGATAGCCTTGGCTCCTTGACCTAAATAATAATCAAGTAAATGCCATTTGTCTAGTAGTAGCACAAAAATACTATATCCAGTGCCACACTCCCAGTATGAGAGAGAAATGGACATACTGGCACAAGTCCAGCAGACAGTTACAAAGGAGACGGGAGGCTTGGAGCATTTGTTGTACTAGGAGAGGTTGGAAGAGCTGGGCACGTGTAAACTAAAGAAGGCAAAGTTGCCCACCAGGCTTGTGAAGTATCAAAATTCAGCTGGACACAGGCCTTGGCAACCTCTCCTAGCTGACACTGCCTTGGGAGAGGGGCTGGATTAGATGAACTCCAGAGCTGTCTCCTAACCTTAACCAATCCACAATTCTGTGACACAGACAGCATGTCCTTCCTCAGTCATTCAGAAGGAATTCATGCAATAGAGAAAATTCAAATGCTCATATACTCCATGCTATAGATGTTTACCTGTTTATACTCTGCCATCAGCTGTGTTTGAAGTGCTTTCAGCCTGCTATACTCTTCCATTATCTTGTGGAGAAGGGCATCCATACGTTCTTGCACAGTTAAATTACACAAAGAACCAGGGACTTTAAAAAAGGAAACAAACATTTTACCACAAATTTTAATACAAGTGATTCGTTCACAAGTTCTGCCCTGAAGAATTGTCTGATAAACATTACAAAATACTGAAACAAGTGAAGCCCTTCCAGATTTTGAATGCATTTTTTTAAGGATGGATACATATGCATTTTTCTGGTGGGAGGAAGAGAAAAACCCCAAACACTTTTTTCCACCAATATCCACGAAAATGAAAAAAGCGTAAGAAAATATCCATTAAAAAAAAAGAAATCTCTAAAACAGTTATTTAAGTGTGTGAATTAGTACCAGAAAAAGTAATGGCAAAATTGCCAATCTGAAATATTTTAAATAAGTACTTTTAACCAGCATGATAGTACAAAGTCATTACCTTGAGCTTGACCTCTGTATACTGGTAATTCTCCACTCAGTTTTTCTTTCAAAGCAGGTTTACAGAAAATTTCCTGCTCCCTATCACCAGCTTCTACAGCAGCTGAAGAATTTTCATTCTGATTGCCACACAAAACCTGTATAATAAATCAAACAAAGCAAAAAGTAAACAACTTATTACTTTATCAATCACAATTCACAAAGAAAACAAGAAAAATAGGAAGAAAGTAGTATTTTGTGAGCATTAACTTCTGTGAAAATGATGGCATAAATGTGCTGTTGAAACCTAAGAACCTAGACAATCTTTAAAACTCCTGATAAACAGATATGAAAAGATTTTTCAGCTAAAGCATAAATGCATATGTTTTCAAATCAGTATTTAATTTGGAACTGCCAAGTATTAAAATCTAGTAGAGAAAGGCCTCCTTTATTGATGTGGAAAGCAAATTTACATTTTAAATGTCTCATTCTCATAAGCTGCAATCTTACTTGGAAAAGGAATGCCCTAAAGCAGAAATTTGTATCTTTTTAGGGATTACAGCTCATCTTGTTCTTTAAGTGCTGATCAAATCAGATTAAAGGGTATGGCATAAAAAATATTCACAATGGGCAGGCAAAAAGAAGATTTTTCCATATGATTTTTGAAGATAAATGACACTTGAAGCCACTTGCTCAAAGTACAGTGGGATTCTTTTTTAAAAATTTTGTATTCAACAAAAACAAAATTCAACTTACAAAAGTAAAACCATAATTTCTCCGAAAGCTCAACCAAAGGATCACACAAACAGGTAGCATTTTTCACACTGTGAAATAACTCATGCCAAGCACTCTCATTTGGCTGCTACTTTTTGTGAGCTACCATAGAGTCCTGCTTAATCTCTCCTTTCCTGGATCTCAAGTTAAAATTCTGCTGTTCACTTTCCCCAAAAGAATCTTATCTTTGAAATACAAGCTGCAGCTAAGAAAATTACCATCTTATTGCAGATATGAGAGGTGATGTCCTGTGCATCAATATGTGTGTGACATGAGACTCCTGAATCAAAAACATATATCCAGAAACAAAGAGAAAGGAGAAAAGTACTTCCAAACTAGTAGAGATGAGATCAACATTAGCTAGAAGATTAAGACTATGCGTAAGACAAAAGACTTGTCTTTTGTAAACCAGTTTAATGAAAAAAAAAAATCCAAAACCATTTGCAATGCTGTTTTGGAAGCTCAGGTTTACCAGTCTATTTTGAGATCAATGCAAAGAGAAAAGTGGCAAAGAAAACATGCAAAAATAATGTGCAAAAATATGATGACTCACTAACCATCATTTCTTGTTTTCCAAATTTTCAATTTGAAAAAGGCTTTTTGTTAAGTCTTACCTGAACCAGCCTAGAACACTCCTCAGTAACAGCTTCGTTCAGTTTTTCTATTAGTCTTTGTGTAGATTTCCCTTCATCATCTACAAATACAAATTATTCATGTTATTTTTAAACACTAGATGCACAACAACTTTTCAAAGGCCTAATTTCCTGCCTCGGTGAGGCTGTCTCTTCAGCTTGAGGAATGGAATTTTTTTTGTTCCCATCTTCATTGTTACAACACATGGACAGTTTCAATTATCACAGCTGAGCTGCAGGTTCTAGAGGAGCAAGAGATAAGAAATGGCTTTGTGTATTTGTGACCTCTAGAAAGATAAAAGTGTACAAATACCTAGTGGAGGGAGAAGAACTTATGCAAAAAAATTAAACAAGGGCAAAACATGGTATAACAGAAAAAGCTGGGATAGAAAACCATCATAATAACATAAAAGCCTCAGTGAAGCAAAAAGTAGTACCAAAATTTACTTAAAGTGTGCAGGGAGTCAATGCACCAATACAAAGACAAGAAAAAAGAACAAGTCCAGAAATACTTTGCTGGTGAATCTGGTTATTATTTTACTTATAGGTGAATCTACTATATTGTTCTTTACAATTAATTGAGCTAATATAAACAGCAAACAAGGAGTTGTAATACTTTTGATTCCTTATTTTTTTATATATACTGCTTCTTTCAAGTTACCTCAGTAATAGACTGCATGTACTGGGTAAACAATTTGTTGAAAAAAATACTTTGAAATACTCTATAAAAACAATTTATTGGACAGCTAGATGCACAAATTCTTGTTCTTGTTTGGTTGGGGCTTTTTAAGACACTGTTTTTCATAGACAGCTTCATTCTCAATTTTGGTCAAGTTACCTGTTTGTTGAAATTTCAGGGTCTGGAGTTCCAGCTGATGCATTCTTTTAAGGTCAGTCATCTCTTGCATATGATTATGAATAAGTTCCTCTTTAAGACTGCAAAGTGCACTCTCTTTTTCTGCCTTCAAGGACTCACAAACCTGGTCTACATGAGCTGAATAAACCAGGGATAGGCAAATCCGCTGTGCTTCCATTTGTAGTTGTAAATCAGTCTTTGAATATAAAGACACAATTTAAAAGAGTGAGAAACAAGAAAATAAAAAGACCCATCTTTGGAAATTTCTGAGATTAATAACGTGTTGAATGGAATGTTGCATATATAGTATGCATAAGGTAAATTGAAACATAAGTAGTTTGAGTTTGAACAAAATAGTAAGACATTTCTTCAACTCAGAATAAAATATTAAAATCAACAAAACTCAATACACTTCAATTCCTATTTTGTAGCAATAAAATCCCAAAGAATTTTAACCCAGTGAAGCAAGAGCAGTATCATCACTAACAGAGTGGCTAAGAAAGTGCACTCTAAACACAGAGAAAAGACTGCATTATTAGCAGACCTTAAAAACAATGCTTGTAGTTCCAGTCTGCACTTTGGGGATATTATTGCTAAAGAAAAAAGACATTTGGGATATGACAACAGGGACCTACCTAGAGCTGAAGTTTGAAAAGTTTTTTAAACATCTCTGGACCACAATGATTTTTAGTTGTATGGCAGGAAATTATAAGACCCATATCACAACCTTATTGAAAACAAACCAACCAATCAATCAATCAAACAAAAAAGCCTAAACCAAACCATCACAAAGCTAAAGCTCTTTTTGATAATCTCACAACTGTTTCCAATGTGGTTTTGCTTGTGATTCTATTTCTTAGGAAGTGAATGAACTACAATGCAATATTAGGCAGTTGGTGGTACAAGGTCACAGTTAGGTTGACTTCTATAACACAAAAAAAAAAGTTTAAAAAATAGTAGAAGTCTGCTTAACATCTATTTCTACAGAACACTTAGTTGCATACATCTTGCAGCATGCTATTGAACTTCACCAGTGTATATAAATTTAAATACAGATTTATGATTCCATCACCTACTTAAATACTGGTAACTCAGTACTTAGCTATTTATACTGACAAATAAGAATTCTTTCCATGTTACCTACAATTAATTTACAATACCAAGAAATACAAGCAAAATTGCACAATTTTAATATTTCACAAGTTTGATAGTTCAAAAGTTTGGTCAAAGATGACTGACAAAGTTTCATTATTTTTATACTGTTTGAATGAGTACTTAGAGAACTGAAAAACTAATTACAGAATAAAAAATTATGTCACAAAGTAAGTGTTCTCCTTAAGTAAGTGAAATGCTGCATCAAAATATGAACTGCACTGCTAGCCTTCTTACCTTTTTGTTGTTGCTGTTGATGTAATTAAATGCAAGGGAAGAGTACTTTTTTCATTCAAACAGCATCCTCATACACACTGACACGCTTGTAATTGTGGTCATTCATGTAACCCCTTTCAACCACTGGCCACAACCCTTTCAACCACTGACACAGACACCTATACTTCAAGGCAGCCAATTGGAAAAAATATGATGCAAATTTTCAAGTGTAAGCTCCTACAGATTTTCACAGTTAAAGTATTTTCTATACTGTTTTACATCACGTACCTGTTCTGATTTTAAGGCATCCACTTGCTGCTGAAGGTTATTTTCCTTCTGTGTAATGGCCGTTAAGGATGTTTCCTCTGTCAGCCTGTCTGGCATCCCATGCAAATGTTCCACACCAGACTGTTGTTCTGGTTTCAGCACTTGCTGGACCTCCTTCCTTTTTGCTACCTCATGGCTGCAGTCTTTACCAGAACTTAGATTACCTCTTGAATTTATTCGTTCACCAGCTTTACCCCTTGAACGAGGGGATTTATTCCTACCTTCAGATGCTGGAGTAGCAGTCTTTAGAGATTTTCCTTTAGAGGATTTTTTCTTAGAGTCATTACTACTACTATTTGTTCTCTGAACATGACTAATTGTGACTTCCAGTTCTTTACATTTTACTAGAATTTGCTCTTTCTCATCTTTTAAGGATTTGACTTTTGCATTTAAAAGACGGATTTCATTATCCTTTGACTTCAACTGTTCAGAGAGATCAGAAAGTCTCAGGGATAGTTCCACTTTCTCACGCTGAGTAACCTGAAGCTTTTCCATAAGTTCTGTTGCATCTTTCTCAACAACTTCTGCAGCCTCAAGTATGTCTTCCCTGGACACCTTTATTTCTTTACTCCCTTCAAGACCAGGTGGTTTAGTTTTAAATAAAACTGGTCTATCGCTTTGTAAGTGGCAGATTTTTTCATTCAAAGTTTTGAGTTGGCTTTTATATTCAGCTTCCTGCTTTTTCTTGCTCTCTTCTAACTCAGTTTTTGCCTTCAGAAGACTTGCACATTCTTTCTGTAGTTCTTCACAGCTAGCTTCAAGTTTTTTCTCAGTCAATGAGAAGGCACTCTTCTGCCTTTCAGTATCCTCTTGGAGGATACTGTTTTGGTTTTTAAGTTGCTCATTTTCAGTAATCAGTTTTTCTATTCTTTTCTGCAAGTCCAAAATTTCTGTCTTAGAGCTAACACTACTGTTACAAAGTATGTTTTCTTCAGAGCATACCAACATATTTTTTAATTTCTCTTCTAGAGTTTCATTTTCCCCCTTAAGAACATTATTTTGTGTTTCTAGTTCTGAACATTTTTTTTGAAGAATATCTTCCCTCTCCCTCATTTGTTCCTGCATCAATTCAGTTTTAAGCTGCAGCTCTTGTATTTCTTGTTCAAGGGTACCCTTCTCTTTTTCTTCTTGCCTAAGCACTTCAATCTCTTTCTCCAGTTCATGGATTTGAAGCGTCATTTCTTCAGATTTAGAATTTACAATAGACTGCTGTAAATCTTTCAAGTTTGTAATCTCTAAAATCAACTGATTTTGCTTTGTGATTAAGTTGTCCCTTTCATATTGCATGGCTTCTATCTTTTGACTCATTTCATTTTGTACTTCATCTAACTGCTGTTTATGGTGCATATTCAAGTTGTGTTTAAGGCTTTCCATGTTCACCATGTGCTCTTTTTCTAAGTCTTCTTTAAGCCTGGAAAGTTCTTCTTCATGACTAAACAGAAGATTTGTCCTCAGCCTCTCTAATTCTGCTTCTTGAGATTCTGCCATCCTGTCCAAAACTGCATCCTTCTCCCTTTCCAGCATTTCAAGTTTTATTTTGTAATTTGTGATTTCTGCCTCATGTTTTAATTCCAAATCCTTCTTAAATTCAGAGGCAGAAGCCAGTTGAGTTTTTAAATCTTCAATCACAAACTGATATTTTTCAGCTTCATTTAATCTACATTCCATATCCACTATAGTTTGCTTGGCTCTTTGAACCTGCTCTCTTGAAAAATTCAGTTCTTGAAGAAGATCTTCAATTCTACTTTGTTGAAGAGATTTCTCTGTTGCAGAAACTTCCATCTGTTGTGACAATTCTTGCTTCATTTTTTCCTTTTCCTTATCAGCATCCTGCAATTTCACATTCAATTCATTAATTTTAATATTCATTAAATGCATTTGATCTTTATTAACATTCTCATTAAAACACAGACTTGAAGTTTGCTCCAATTCTACTTTCTGTTGCAAAAGACGCCGTTCTATTTCCACTGCATGCTGTTTAATTAATTCTTGCTTCATTTGTACAATCTGCTGGCCGTGCATTTCATCTAATTCAGCCTGAAGTTGTGCCAGTCTCCTTTGTGTTTCTAATTCCATTCTTTGCACAATGTCAGCTTCAAACTGGCTGTCTTTATGATATCGTTTTTGCAGTTCTTCCACAGTTCCCATTAACTGTTTTATTTCATCAGAACACTGTCTTTCTTTCTGTTTGTAGGTGGTAAGTTCAACTTTCATATTACTTATCTGCTGGTTCCTTAGTGAAATCTCTTCTTTCAATTCTTCAAGTAATTTGTTGACATCTGATAGTTTTTCCTTTAGCTGAAATGAATTTTTTTCCTCTTCTCCAAGTTTTGCTTCCAGCTCGTCAACTAATGCTTCTTTTTCTTTCAATTTAATCAAATCTTCACCCTCTTTTTTCTGTTTTTCCTTCAAAAAATGAGGAAAGTCGTGTTCTTATTTTTAGCTAATTATCTGAACATGTAAGAACATTTACAGACTTAGCTATTTAGTCTTCCTTAGAAGGCAAGAGGAACTTTGTTATAAAACATAAATTATTTGTTGACCTCATTTGGAGGTTTCCTGTACTGTCAGAATAACTGAGAACCCACACACGTCATCATGTCCCTCCCCTATTCTTTCCAATCCCCAGTGTCTCTATCACTTTTAATAATATTTAAATTTTTAGGTGATTTAAAAATATTTTTCACAAAGGATAATTTAAAAAGTACACAAAGTAAAAAATTCATTCTTTGTTAAATGCAAAGAATGTTCAAGCAGGTAATTAAATAGTTTTTTCTAAAATAATGTAGTTTATTGAAGGCATTTTAACATATGAAACATAGTTTCATGATTTGCTCTAAGTATTTCTACAACTTCTAAAAAATGCTACATACTACTGACATAAGATTTTCAGTTTTAAGTTATTTACGTATTATGTGTTAGTTAACAGAAACTGTCACAAACTTAAAATCGTTGTATGCATTCTATGCAGCATACTCATTATCTGTGCTTTGGCTTTTTTAATTTCAAAGCAATTACAAAATCCTGAAAAGCATTTAGGAAAAGAGATCTTTACAATAAGGAACATACCACTTCATATGTCACGATTTTCTCTTGCAGGTGTGCAATCTGCTCTTCAAATTCTTCATTCTTTTTTTGATAATTCTTAAGCAGACATTCTTGTTCTTCCAGCTGTTGTTGATGTGAAAGTATCTGTTGCTTGGCTTGCAATAAATCAGCAGCTGTGCAACTATGGCTGCTGTTCCTTAGGGCTTCACTTGCCTGCAACTTGAATTTTAAAGAAATAAAACCTAAAATACATCAGGTTTTTCAGAAACAGCTTGTGCTACATACAGAAATAGTGATCTTTGTTTCTTCTTCCACATCAGAAGCCCAAAGATTTCTAAGTTCTTTTGGAGGAAACATCCTTACTCATCAAGCATCCTTTTTCATTTGGGATGGTCAGCCAATAAAAACGTATTTTATTTTAATTAAATATTCATGGTGAGCTAACATAGGACAGTAGTGTCTTAGATACATCAGAATGTAGTAAAACTAACTAGTTGCAACTATGGAGCCCATATTCAGACTTTTTAATAATAAAATCTCAGGCTTCATAATATAATCCATTTGAAGCTTAAAATAAGCTATATAATGTACTGAAACAACATGAAATACTACAATATTCAACTGCAACACTGTAAGGTGTAGTCTCTGCACTTGT
Source organism: Illadopsis cleaveri (assembly GCA_013399915.1). Classification (NCBI taxonomy): domain Eukaryota; kingdom Metazoa; phylum Chordata; class Aves; order Passeriformes; family Timaliidae; genus Illadopsis; species Illadopsis cleaveri. Next base: position 822,481 of record VXBB01022420.1, on the reverse strand, counting down.
GGCACCTCAATCACCATGATTTTTAGAAGAAATGTCTTTCTGAAGCTTCACCTTGTTATTTAAATTACCTTTTAATAACACCACAAAGGAATCTTTTAAACAAAAATATAAGAACTGGAGTGTAAAGCTGTGGCCCATGGAAGCTGATGGCTGGATATTCTGATTTCAAAGGGAACACTTCTGCCCAAAGCTCTAAGAACTAACTAACCTAAGTGTTTTTCCCCAGGATAACTGCCATAATTCAATATTTATCAGAAGCTATTACCCCATAATAGAAAAGAAAACAGATTAACATTTATCATTTTATAGTCAATTATTACAATAAAACAGGTACTATAACAACAACTGTAGAACCAGGAAAATGACTGCTGATCTATGCTAAAAGGCTGATGCTTAAAAAATGCACAAAATTTTTTTCTGCAGGAAGTAGCTATTTATGGAGCCACCGAAGTGACACTTATTGTCAAACCCAAATAACTGTCAGTAGCTGTATAACTTACATGCTGAAACTGAATTTGAAGTTTTTGACTTTGCTCAGTAAGCTCCAAGAACTCCCTCATGGTTTCATCCTTTTCTTTCCGTGCCTGCTGTAGGTTAGTAGTGAGCTGAGTGATAATGTCATCTCTTTTTTTGATAGCAGCTTCAAATTCTTGCAGCTGTAAAAGATAAAATTTAAATTATTAATGCACATGAAAACCACAGCCAAAAAATACTAGCTAATTTTACTTAAGCAGGAATAAGTCATCCCTAACCTCTCTGTTTAAAAGGTGTCTCACCAGTAGAGCTTTTATATTTTCACAAATTCTACTTGTAAAAATTTCAGAAACAGGGTTTTTCCCCGTCATAGAACAGTACATAATCTCTCCATAAAATAGAGTTAACAAATAAGAAAATCTCAACTTTTAAGAAAGATAATTAGTTAAATACATAACTTGCTTTTAGAATAAAAAGTGCGGCCACATAAACTAATCATCATAAAGGAAGCCAGAATATCTAGTAATAGTACTTCAGCAGTTTTGTACTACTACTCATATCCACACACTTTTCCCACAATAAATGCAAGTTATATCATCTCTCACTTAAAGTGCAACAAATAGCATTCATTGTACTAAAGCATGTAATAGATACCATGCAGTATCCTACACTGTGAACCCAGGGAAATCATTCATAACTACATGACAAAAGCAGTTCAAGCTGCAAAATGGATACAGCATACTTAACAGATAAATCTTTTGTAATTTGTAATGATGAAGAAATTATAAGAGTACAAAAAAATTCTTTGCCAACTGTTTTAATTTTTTGTAGGATTACACTCAAGCAGTCAGAAATTCTACAATATTGACTGGCAATATTTTTGTGTGCATTTATATAATCATGTATCAGTATAAAGTTTCTTTCTCAGTTTGAGCTCATTTAGTGGAAGCTTCATCTCTACATATTGCAAAATTTTTAAACCATTAGTAATCTTCTGTAACTGTCTTGTTTACAATGTTCCCCAAAAAAACCTTCACTGAGTTATATGCTGAATGTTGGCTGTTAACATGATAATGCTTCCAGATAAAGTTCTTTTTAGAACACTGGAGTCATCCCTACTTTAAAAGCACAGTCCTAATGGAAATATTAAATGTTTGTTATAGCAGAGAAAATTAGGAACAGATCAGGAACTTAAATGTGCTAAACCTTTGCTTTTGCATCTGTTCAATGAAATTGGATAAGTTAATATGCCAGTTCCAAAACTCATCATGTCATATAATTTCCAACTTTTAAAATTCAATCTCTGTTCTTGACAAACAGGCACACAAAAGCACACAACTATCTTCCCCACTCCCCTTTCACAATTATTTTGTTTCTTCTGAAAAGCAAACCATATGCATTTCTCAACTGAGATACTATACACTGTACCACTATCACACAAAAATACACTGCAACTATTAAAATATTATTGTACCACAGCCCCAAACCTGAAAATGCTCAATTTTGTTTTAATATATTTTTATTTTATATTAAAAAGTGTAATTATAGCCATTTAAAAAATGAAAACATTTTCACTTTCTACTCTTTCAGGAAAAATTAACAGTAGCTACAATCATTAGAAACATTTATTTTCTTTATTATGCTATAATTATGACTATTATGTTTAGCACAACAGATACAAGACACAGTAATTGAAACTCAACACCAGACAAAGAAAGAGTAAACCACCTCTTCTGGGGCAACGACTTAACTGGTGCTATGGTGGATAAAATGACATCTATTATCACATAAAATAAGAGTAATAATAGTAATAATTGTAATAATGATGCAACGGCGAAAATAACTGTATATTAGAGATTTTTTTTTATTTTATAGTACTTTGCAAAAAAAAATAGCAAAATACAGTGACATGACCTGAATCCAAATTAGGACAGAGACAAGCAAGACAAATAGAACAACAAAGCACTGTCTTGAGTGCACTGCACCACTGGCTTAAACTGGAAGAATATTCTTTACTTTAAAACTTAAGTTTATATTCCAATGGTATTTTTAAAGTAAGAAATGCTTTCCTGTAAACCCAAATTATTAGGCATTTCAAATTAAAACATTTGACACTGTTGTTTTTGTATTTCACACTGTGAAGTCTTGACATACAAATATATTCTGGTTCAGTTATATTATTCCTTGGGGAGTAAAACCTGAGGTTTTTTTGATCTTGGAGGAACAGGAAGACATTAAAGTCTTTGCATAAGTAGAGAGGAATAAAGGCTTTTCTTGAAGAAAATTGTCTTTTCATTCCTAATTTGAAGAAACTCACTGCAAAGACAATTCAAATTTTAGTCACAAAATACAGAGAAAAAGGACACACAACGGAAATGCCATTCAAAGTCATAGAACACATGGTGTATGATTGAAAGAAATAATGTGTAATTAATTCTATATCACACACTGAGTGCACTCTGAACAGCTACCATTAGTGTGAACTCTTTGCAGTGAGGCTCTGCATCTTTGCATGTAACCAAAAAGCAAGTAGAAAGCAACATAAGGTAATTATACCTGTTGCAATCCTTCTGTACCATAGGCTGCCCTCATTTCTTCTATCTCTCTGCTTAGTTCTTCAATCTCTTGCTGCTTCCCAGACAACTGATTCTCCATCACCTCTAGCTGTGTGTGTGACTGCTGCATTCCATGCTCTGAATGAATGTCTCCAACTCCAAATTCTTCTTCCTAAATCAATCCAAGTTCCTTTACATGCCATTTTTTATGTTTTATTACAGTAAATAAAGTCAAGCATCAAATTCTGTACCAAATGTCACCTTAGAACATTAACATACAATACAGCATCAATGATCTTATTGCCATGGTAACCTCCTTTGTTAGTATAATTCACACCTCAAAAGCACTGACACAAAATGATTCTGCGAGTTGTGCTCTATAACCTTAGCCTTAATAGATGGACTAAGGTGGTTTGCATTTCAAGTTTCATGATACACTATATTAATATAGCTAACAATGCAGATGCAGAGCACAGCATGCAAAATAAAGTATTAATCAGCAACACAGTTTTTGTTCAAAACAAATTGAGGTGTTTAGTATTCTCCATTAGTATTCCGAGTCAATTTGCAATACTGTACCCTGATTAAGTCTGCAGGTATAGCTGTTCTTGTCACAAAACTGCAACCATTTACCTGTATAAAGACAATTTCTAAATATATTATTTGAAATAATGCTTGATTTCTATTTCCCACTTACTTGAATCTTATGTGGCAATTTCTGCAGACCCATGGGACTTGTTATGCTACAAAGATTTATTTCATTTGAAATACAAAATAGCTTTCTATATAGCAAGTTGCATCAAAATAAGCATAGATAACAGGTAAAACATCCAAAATTGCAAAAATAAATACTATTGTCTCAAAACAAAAACCTTATTACCAATCAACATCTATAGAAACCAAAGGAATTCAGATTTAAAGGTCAATGCAAAGCTTTATCTTTTAAATGAATAAAATACAGCACTCTTGCATTTTAAATTATATGTTTAATATTTTTTATATATTACTAAACATAGTTATGCTTTCTGAAAGATTTCTATACACCACACGATTTAGTCTTTCTTAAAGTCACCTATCTCTTGATAGGCGATGAAAGGCAGTATCACAGACTTTCATCATCAATTTGAAGGAATTTTGTGAAACTGAAAAAGAGCAGAAATTATACATTTAGCTTAAGACATTTGAAAATAAATCCTCCTTCACTCACCTAACACTGCAAGTCCTTTCAGCTTCTATGAGAATTTTGGTTCTACTGACTGTACAAACCAAAACCAGCAAATCTCCAAAAGGCAAGCACAAGCCACAGTAGCAGTTATAGATTTTTTAAAAAAACCCAACCAAATGAAAAGGACATGCTGTGTGCACATGAGTAACAATCAAACAGGCAGGCTTTTAAAACAGCTGACCAATGATCAAAAATGAGAAAGCAAGAACAACTGCATTTCTCCTCAGATCTCGTTATTACATCAGAGCCTGAAACAAAAATAATGGTACTAGAAACGGAAAGGCATCATAGTATTTCAGATCCAAATACTACATTTAAATGAAAAAAAGAAACTATACTGCTCAGATGTCTCCCATAGCCTAGATCAGGGCTTACTTACAAATAACTATCATGCCTGAGCAAATCAGTAAGTGAACTGTTATAAATGGGATCAATAGAGTCATTGAATTTGTATTAGGCGAATGAATAAATCTGCATTAGAGAATTTGCAGAGCTGACACAGTGCCCTTTCAATTTCTGATTTTCTCAATAAAAAGAAGCCACCACAGAGATTACTACCTTAGTTTAGTAGGAATAAAGAAAATTGCAGCTAACAGCAGTCCAGGCAACTCATAGAGGCACTATGTATCATTTGTGTATTGCCAGATGTTTGGTCTACGTTCAGACACACAAATGTCTACACAGTGCCTGGCACCAACATCTTTATTCAGATTTTGGCACAGGTCCCAGATTAATACAGTAGTAGTTTAATAGCAACTATTATGAAATCCTTCCTTTCCTCTTTGTAACTCCCATTTTACTTAGGCTTAATTGAAAAGGATGCAGTGTACAATCATTGTGATCTACCACAGTGGATACACTTCCCGTGAATCATGGCTATGTGCGACTATCAAAGACACTTTATAACAAGAGCTAATAGGAAAGGCACAAAAGTCTTATCTCATTAGCCGTTCCAGACTGCTCAGCAGCTGAAAATTCTACAAAAGACCTTTAACTATTTATAAAAAGGATTTTGCTACACACATTCAAATCAACTGTCTGGAACGTCAGAAATCCTGCTCCATTTCATGGGAGCATAACTCTTCAATATCACATAAGTGACGCACACAGTAAAATGGTATTCCATGCTGTTTCTCATCTGATATCTTCTTCTTTCAAAAGTCTTAGGTCTTCTGGCAAAGTGCAAGTGGAAACATGACAAGACAGAAAATTGCACTGCAATCTGTGAAAAAAAACCCTGGACAACTACAGCAGGGTGCTGTGTTGAGGGAAACCTTGGGAGCAACCTAGCAACTCCTGGCATGACAAATTCTGCTCTGTAAGAGCAGAAAGACAGTTGGCAATGTGTTATTAGCTTCAAAATATCTTAATTCAAAGATAATTTTCCACCTATCTGAAATATAAGAATTCAGTAGTTCAGATGCCAACTTGAGTGTTAGTAGATGGCTAAACAAGGCCTGCAGGACACTGTTTTTGATTTACAGTCCCAGTGATTTACCCATCTAGAGATCTTCTGCAAATCTATAAATGCTCTTTATGTAGATTCTTATAATTTCTTCTTTGAAGCTTTGCAGTTCACCTTTAAAACTGAAACATTCTTATGTCTTAATTACTTATGATGTGCTTAGTTACATACTCCAGGAAACAATTAAACATTGAAAGAATCAAACCACATACCATTTTAACATAAGGGAACCAAGAAGTAACAAGAGCTCTGGATAAAATTGTATGAGCAAATAATCACAAAATAAGAATAGATTAAATTTCACAATACATTACTCAGCAACCACAGTTTTCAGTTTCGGTGAATAAATGATATGAAACAAGTGAAGGTTATGGAAGTCTCACAAAGGACATTATGTCTGATTGTTCTTTCTTGCATTTTCAAAATAATTCACAGAAATATTATTTAGTATTATAAAGTAAAATATAATCCTGTAGTCTATTGGCTAAAAATAAAGGTTTCATTTCTATTGCATCAGCTAATACATATGCTTAAGGCAAAGGAAAGAAATCTTCTTTCTGAGAAACACAAGGAAAACCAACTTCTACCATTGAATTTAGGCAGTGATTCATGACAAATGCCACCAGAGGTCAGGATTACGTTTATGAAATCATTGTACCCTGTCTAATGTTCCTTAGACTTTGGAAGGCCTGAAATTGTATCTCAAATATAGCAGTAATAATATATAATATGTAACTACTTACAACATTACTACCATTACTACAGAGATTTCCCTCTATAAATAATAAATTCATGCTCAGCATAAATCAATACATACTATTCTGCTTAAAAGACTTGTTTGATTTGGTAGTAGAAACATATAGAAGTATCTGAAACAGATTAACAAGTTTACCTTATGTTTTCTTTCCCCCTCCACCCTTTCTAGTACATTTTGGACAACTGATTCCTTCCTAACAATTAATATTTAGACCTTGAACACTGCTTATCAATGTTCTTAGCCTCTCCTCAATTTTTTAGTTATGTCACAACCAACTACATGAACCTGAGCTAAAATTAGTAATTAGGCCAACTTGGGAAAATGAATTTCAGCGTATTTTGGGGGTCTTGCAAGGGAGGGTTTACACTCCATAAACAAAAGCCATTTTCAGTTTGTGATGAAATAGTTACAAACCTGTAACTATGTTAGTAACTCCTGAAGGAGAACCACTGATGACTTTTTAAAATATCACGGCTTAATATATTTTTTTATATACTAACGGAACAGCAACAGGCTTCTTTATGCAGTAAAGGTTGCCGCGTAGAATTTCATTAAAATTTATGAAAACAAACAACTTTTTAGACTTCGTATTAACCATCCTTTCAGAGATATACTTTGCAAATTGGAAAGAGAGTCAAGAAGAGAGAAAAAAAAACAACAGGTAGAACATCTTTTCAGTTACACCATAAGAGTGAGGCATATATAAAACGTATGGGGGCAACTTTACCTTACACAGTTATAAAATCCCACTAAATTCCAGGTGTTGGAAAAAACCTAACTTCCCTCAGTTCTGAGTTCAAACTATAACCTTAAATAGCTAACCACCACTATAATTTATGACTATGCAGGTAGGCGATGTTGTTGCTCACATTGAGAAACTTGTCCCAAAAGACAAGCCGGTCATATGAAGGATTTTTACCAGTCTTCAGTCGGCTACTACCTTGATAGTGTAGGTATTAGAAAGGTGGCTGAGCAAAACTGAACAAAAGACTGTCTTTACAATATATTTCCTTCAATACAAGAATTCTTATATAAACATACCCTCACTTTTGCTTAAATAACTGTATTGCCTTATAATTTTGTGTCTGGTCAGTCTCCTAAAGAGGGAGACCTTATCACTTAATTTTATCAATTCCTCAACAGAAGAGGCTTAATAATTAACACTATCTGATTTATCAATGACAACATACCAAGCAATTTACAACCTATTCGAATTTGAAGCATGACAACCACAATTCAACTTAATTCCTGGCAAAACTACTAAAAATAATACAGATGTTCTAATTGATAAGGAAAAAGATGGATCAACAGGCCTATGTCTCTTCAAATATGGCTTTTCTTAGTGTTCTGACAAGGAAATCACATATTTGAAAAAAACATAAGCTCAATATATCTGGATAATTACACTGCTACAGACAAAATTTAATTTATTCTCATCTTCTTCAACTGAAAAGGCTTCAGATCATTATACTTACAGTGTATCCATGAACGGAAGCAGAGCTTTTAATAATAAAAGTAACATTACAGCTACAGATATGAAACATATTGGAAAATCAGCTCCTAAAATATCTACATTCCTAAATGTGATGTCTCCCCATTTCAGATACCAACTAATTGTAATGAATGGAATTAAAAAGAGTTTATTAGAAAAGATGGCAAATCTGACCGCTTGAGCTTGTTCTTTACCAGAGCCAGTATCATGCTACTATTTAATAGAGTTTTGTGTCGCCTATTTATGTCTCAGAAAATAACTCTCAGCAAGGTAAAAAGTCTTTTTGCAGGAGTAAGAACTGCCTAGTGATGCATCTGTCACTGCATTTTTTAGGAAATCTGTAAATTTTTAAAGGAATATTCAGATGGTAATTCTATTCTTCTATGTCTTCAGTATCTGAAAAATTGCTCCCTAATATCCCCTACAGGTTACCTGTGGAAAACTTTGAAGAATGAAGTGTTTAGATGTGAAACTTCATGTTAAAATGAGACCTTTAAATTCAACTGAAACTGGAGCCCAAAACACTAAAATCAGAACACATCCACAATTACCATGAGGCATTATACCACAATTTCTGTATCCTGTTGCCCTGGGCAAACATGTTTTCTTCAGCTTTTAAAATCAGTCTCCAGCACTCCTTCCTACCATCTCAGATGCAGGATCAGAATTTCATGCACATTTCATTATATATGTAATATGTCTCACTTGTCAAAATACATGAATACCAATGACATTGTCAACTGTTTTCAAGGGTACATTCTTCACATACTGACAATTCCATTTAAAAGTAACCACATACCATGATGATGCATATTCTAAAAAGGTGCACTATGGTCATGGCAGTCTTTCAAAAGTATGTCTGCTACACTATTGATGGCAAACAGCAATGAGATTAATTTGATTTACTTCATCCCCTCTTACTTGTTGCCAAGCTTAAGATTCTGGGTGTATTTGTTATAAAGTGTTTAACACAGAGAACTGCAAAATAAAACCCAGACTGTCCCTACACAAAGTGATCATTTAAGACATGAAAAATTAGATTTTCAAACTAAAACCAATTCCACGGTATTCAGATGTTCCATGGCTATTTCTTGCTGGCATGTTCTTGACCGACATTTATGCATGAGGTAGTTTACTCCTTACAAACATAACTGTTTTATCTGACTGGAACCAAGTTCCACACACACAACCACCCTTCAGTGTGAAAGAGATGAGCTGTAGGTGCCAATGTGTGGGCTGACTCTGACTAGCAGCTAAGCCCCCACTCCAGTCACTCACTCCCCCACCAGCAGGGTGCAAGAGAGAACTGGAAGGGCAAAAGCAACTAAAATTCATGGGCTGAGATACAGTCAGCTTAATAAGTGAAAGAAAACAAACCAGCCAAACAAGAAGAGATACACAGGCAATCACACATCATCTCCCACCAGCAGACTGACACACAGCCAGTCAATGAGGCTACTTTGAAACTCATTAAAAAGAAATCAACTTGTTAAATAGTCTCTCACAGAAAATTAGTAGAGATTATGCACAGCGACTACTCGCATGGGAATACAAAGCATTAATATGACCTTAAGGGTGACATTGCTACAACAGTTTATGTATATACTGCATTATTTATCACACTAGCCATCCCATTAAGGAGTTGATATAATGCTTGCTTTAATGGTACATTGATCATACCAGCAATAACATGCAACAGATTTGTCCATAATATCACATCTGCTCTTTCTTTTCTTCTGCTTTTGAAAAACAATGCACAGCATCACAGCAAACATGTAACAGAAAAGGTTGAAAGAAAAGCTAGGAAAAGCATTACTTCAGTCTTACCTCAGAACTGTAATCTTCTACTGTGCTGGAAATTTCACTTTCCGGCTAAAATAAAATATTAAAATATTTACAATGATGGCACTCTAAAAATACTAAACAAGACATTTTCTATTTTACAGTATTTGAAAACACAATAAATTGATAAGAGTATATGTACAGCAATGGTTGCCTTCACTTGTTTGAAATCCCAGCTTTAATAAAGTCATTTTGCTGTTGAACTATGATCACAGAAACACTATAATTACATGACAAAATCTTCAAACAACTAAAGGTGCAGAACAATATTTTGGAAATTTAACATAATTCTATGGGATTTATTTTAGCTGTTTTAAAAACAACTAAGAAGTACCATGAAAACAACTTGTCTCTGCTATATCAATTTTACCTAATTAGGAACTTCGCTGGCTTAAGAACACAATCTTGTACAGAACACCATTTTTGTACATGCAAGACTTTTGATGTTAACTAGAACTTTAAACAAACACTCATCCTTCAGTTTCTGTGGAAACCAAGGGAAGATAAATGGACAGAGACTCAAATCTTGTGATCTAATGAAGAAGAGGAATTAAAGGAACAAAGCCTTAACAAACTGCATAAATGTGCCATAGCAGACACTTGAATGAAACACAGTGTGTCTTGATGAACTATATAAACTGTATCAGGTTTGAGAATTAAAATGTTCCTGGGAAAAGATGCAAATTATGTACATAAGGTGCACTATCATGGACTAAGCGCACTTGAAAGAAAAACTTGAGAACTCCAACTGTGGGTTACAACTACATAGGCAAAAATGACATGCAAAAAATGGAGCTTGTCCAAAATTCACTTAACATGTTAGCCAGCCTCACATTAAATCTATCTCAATTTTATATTGAGTTCTGTTAGGCTTATTTTCAAAGGAACATGGTTTGCCAAGGCATTCTATGATATTAAGGACAGAAAGATGGCCAATGAACTCCAGTTAAATGCACCATCTCCTGTGCTAAGGGGATAATCTAAATCCTGCTAAAAACCAGTTAAAGAGAATTAAATCCTACGAGCTCACACATTAGACCCCAGACTGTAAGACTTCATGTTATTCTTTGGCTGTCAGAATCTGTAAAATTACAAGTAGTCAATATTTTACAGGCAGTCATCTTGCCCTCCAAGCAGCTATGTTACTTCCTAAGACCTGACCAACTTTATTTCAAAATCCAGTTTCTTCCATTATCAAGCCACCTATTCTGTATGCTTCAATTCTTCTTTCATCAACAAAAGTAATTATGTTTTACATAGCTCATTTGGGCCACAGGGGTCCAGTTTGAAAGGAAATAATTTTAAAAAATTCTTACTACACACTCTTAGCAACACAAAATCTTTTGACAGGATAATGCCAAGAAGGCTATTTATCAGTTCTATCAATGCTTCATGGAATTTGAAACAGGTATCTGTAACAGCCTCACAGTTGTTTTGCACGTATTCTATTAACTACGTCCCACAGCATTTTCTTGCTGCAAACAGGTACTCTCTTCTGGCAAAACACTTTAACACCTTATTTAGCATTTTCTTCACTGACAATGTAGTTGATTGTTAAAATACATTGAAGAGATATCTCAAGGACTCTTTACAGGAAACTATCTCCATCAATTCTGCAGACGATACCATTAATGATAACCGTATTCAGAAAATTTTAAAAAGTTCCATCTATATACTTCAGAGGAAATACTGCGAGATGATACAAAAAAAAAAAAAAAAAAAGTAGCCTGTGGAATACAGCAGGCCTATTTTAGAGTAACTTGTTTCTCTATGCAGTTAAGCACTGCACAAAAGTCATGTTCTTGGACACTGGACACCCAACAATATCCCACGATTCACAAAAGAATTCATATACAAAATTGGCCACAAAAACTGAAAAGTGATCTTCCTATTTCTTTGGAAAACTTCCATAGGTGACAATAAAGCATTTTGCAAGAACCGACATCCAGTACTCAACTACTCGGATTGAAATGGATGAAGGTATAGACGGAATATTAATGGAATGGAATTCTACCTGAAGGAAACAACTGACTTTTTTATGACCTCAGAGAAAACTGTCACAAAAATGTAACTACAAAAGGCTGGATTAATTCTTGACCAAGTTATTTTGGCTTGGTCATTTTCAGATGGGTTTCTAGCAATTCATAGAGGATCACAACTAAGTCTAATTAAGGAGACCGTAACTAGAAATGAGGCAAAGAGAATCTAAACAAAATATCCCAGACATAAAACCCTGTCTTTAGGTCATCCTGAACCTTATGGGCCTTTAATACTTGTAGGACATTCTGAATACGAAGGGCTATTCTTTTGTATTGCCTTATCATGTCTTCCTTAGTTCCTAGTATCAAAATCATTCAATTCAAATTCCCTGGTAATTTATGACCCAAACCAAATTACTATGATAAAATTTAAACCGAGTGCATTTTAGTGGAGATAAACTACTGCCAAACCCAAATATAACCTGCAGCGAGGTACTGAACTCTGCAGTGTGTAAACTCCTGATGGTATCAGAAAACACCAACAACAGTGGTAACCTAAGCATTCAATTAGGTTTCTATTCTTTCGTAACATGTCTTTATAAATGTTTAATCTAAAGTGAAATACTCTGTAATTGCAGAGACCATACTCCAATACAGGTAATTTCTGTGCCAGTAAATCTATTATATATCAGTATTTACAGGGATAAAGGAAGGCATAATACCAGAGGTTGCCTTATGAATTGAAGAAAATTGGCAAGTTATCCTGGCAATTTTCTGCCCAGATGGTGAATGGGAAGGATGACTAGTTTCAGTCAGAACCATATGCTGCTGAGGATTTATTACCTTCTCTTGTGGCACTGATTTTAGTATTGAGCAGACTATTTCCAAACATTTGGTTTTCTTCATTCTTCAATTTCAAAACATGTTTCAATGGATGCTATATTATCTGAAGTGATTGGGCCAACTTTTACTACACTTAATTTATCCATTTTTTTCAATTCTTCCACCTTAGTGTACATCCCAGAATAGCTCTTTTCTAGTCCAAGGCTTTAGCTGCTCTTTGCTTCCATGCTTCCATCATAGAAATGTCTTATCACATTCACCACTTACACCTTTTCTCACTGAGGCATCCTCTCTGTTTCTTCATACTGCTTACATACCTTCTTATTTTTCTCACTTTTCTTCATCAGTTCTCAAGAATCCTACCTAGTGTCTCTTTCTTAATCACTTGCTGATCCTTGTATGTCAAAACCTCAGACACTAACAACTGGAATACCTTATAGAAATGAAACAATAAATATGGAGCTATAAACTTTACCACCTACTTCAGTTAACAGTTAAGCTATTCTAAAACTATTACCAAAAGGATTTGACCTTTGAAAAACAAAAGACGAGTTACTAATCCAACCTTAGTCAATTAGCAGGTATTCTTCATCACAGAACTTTGAACTTTTCTTTTCTAAGAAGCTTTGTATAATAGCTTTTACTATCCCGGTGACTCAAGGACAATTTTACTGTGACACAGGTTAATTTCTTTTACTTTACTGGCATTAGGACATTCTTGCAAAGCAGTGTGCTCCAATCCATCCTTTCAAGACTTCCCAGAAAAGCTGATCTCAGAAAGTATTTACCTTAGATGCAGTTTTTGCTTTCTTCCATTTTTAGTTGCAGAAGTCACAAAAAGAAGCAACCCTAAACCCAAGATTTTAATTGATTCCAGTTCATATAATGTGGCCTAGGTTATTTTTATTTCTACATGGAAAAGGACACTATGGATGTCAACAGCTAAAATATCACGGTGCAACAAAATAAAGACAAAAAATATCCTCTATGTGAAAACAAGACAAAAAGCATTCAACATGAAACAAGAGACTTCCATCAATAAATACCAACTGGCATTTCTCTAAGAAATCTTGTAAATTGTTCTTCCAACAGTGGATAGAACACCATAGAGATTACAAAGAAGTTCAGATGGAAGGCAAAATGTAATGGCTAAACAATGAGAATTCTTCCAGAGTTCTTCCAATTAGTTTCTACAACTGGAAGGAACACAGGGGGATAGAAGAATCTAGCCTTAGGAACACAAAAGGAAAAAAAAAATTTGATGACTGCAAAAAAAACCTCTTTGTACCCTAAACACTTCCATCCTCTCTGAAAAGAAACTCTTCTGCCTTCATAAGGGAAATAAGCTCCCAGAGGAGTATCTCTATTTCATTTTCTGATATTCATATTGAGTAAGAGAACCCTTTTTTACTTGTATTTGGACATTTAAGTCCACTGGGGACTTAAAATCATACCAGAAGAACTGCACAGAAATAAACTTCTACCCACAAAACTACCACAGAGGAGCCCAACCAAGATTTTTAGATACACAGGCAGTATAGTCAGATGTTCTGAGTCTGTATTTTGTGGTATAGAAAGAACAATTCTAAATATCAGTTCCAGTAAAAGATGAAATAATTAAGCAGAATCAAAGTTTAGCTAGAAAATGATCCTGCATAATGCTTCCAGTAATCCTGTCTCACTCTTCTGACACAGCAACCTACAATGACTTAATGTTGGGTGAAAAAGCAACAGCTCAAAGCTGTAATTCTCCACTGCAAAGATTAGCCTGAAACTGCCTATTACATTGGCTGCCATTTCAACTCAGCAAGCTCCAATCCAATTACTGTAATACAGGCTCTCTGTCCAAATCATTGCACTTGTAAGACTAAAACTAGGAAATTACGAGATTCACTGAAACGGTTTCAGAGTTTTTCCTCTTCTATTAATACTGCAAAGACTTTAGCAATTACCTTCCAACTACAGAATACTGATTATTTATTTAAGTAATATAAGTAGGTAGGCTACAGACCATTGAACAAAATAAAATGCTCTCCCAATTGGGAGCCGAGTGTTTTGGGGTTTTTTTTGTGGAAGTGAATATTGGTCACTAAGTAACTCTACAGAGTCAAGTTACAAATTAACATGATTCCCACACTTATTCTTTCAAAGCTACACTTTAAAAAAGAAAGAAAGAAAGAAACAAACCACCTCCCCCCAACAAACCACAAACCCCAGTGCATCTCTAGAGTCACCTATTTAAACAAAAGACAAGTTGCTTTGGAAGTAAGACAGACCTCAAAAAAATCACATCCCAACTTAAGAATGTATCTATGTGTACAATCTTTAGCAACTGCAGTGCAGATATTTTTTCCATTTCTAAAATCATCTATGTCTTGTACTGTATGCATTTAGAGGCCAACACAGGCCACTAGGACCAACCTGATCTAATTAGACCTGCTCCGAGCACAGGATCGGACTAAATGACCTCAAACACCCCTTTCAACAAAAGTTATTCTAGGACTCTGTACTTTACACTGTTTCTCCAACTGTAGTAGAGATATTTATCCTAACAAAGGAAATACATTAGCAGAGTCCATCTGCCACTTAAATACATTTGATCAAGGAAATTACTTCATACAGTTGCCATATTTACGTAACTATTGCATTATTAAATCAACAGTTTAAGTGATTCTCTCTAAACACTTCTCTTTTCTAGCAGTCCTCTCTTGTTAGCTGTAGATAACCTGATTAATTTCATAACATACATTTTTCTCTTTTCCTGGAAGGCAAAAAAGTCATATCTTCATCTATGAAAATAGCTATTCTGTTATCAAATTTCTTACCTCTACGAAGAAAATCTGAGTTGAACTGATAGTTTTATTGAGTTACTACAAACAGTTTTGAAGCCCTAACATGAGCTTTCTAAGAATTAAAACCTACGTTTAAAGGCGCTTACCTACAAAGTTCAAAATACCTAGTGTATTGATATATTGATATATATTGATATATATATTATTGATTTATATAATCTAGTGTATTATAGGCTTACAACTGTAAAATGAATGGATGAACTACTTTACAAGTTTTCATTTGCATGTATGATCTAGTCTGTCTGCCCCTCCACCACACTAATTTTGGGGCTTTTTTTAACAAAAATGCAAAAGCATTTCAAAAAGTGTAATTTCTCAGTTAGTCCTCAGTTGCTGGAAATTCAATAATAGAGCCAAAATGGTTACAAATGGTCTATCCCAGTACAGGACTGGCAAGTCAAAATGCAGAGCACTGATCTGTACCATCTCTCTCAAAAACTACTGTATTCATCTGCACAAAGCTGGGAATCTGCATTGAGATGCTTCCTCAGAATGCCACTCATGTCATTTCAGAAGCACTGGTTTCACTGAATTCACGTCCACCCAGAAGTAAACTGGACTGCCAGTATATGTCACACAGCATCTTCCAAACTTCCCAGAGCATGTACTCTCAGCCAATAGCAATTAGGATTATATTTCATTAAGTAGTAAAAGTAGAGTAACTGTCCATCAATCTCTTAAGCCCTCAGTTCTAAGTAGTGATTTCTAAATACATTCCTTGTCCTCATTAACCAGAGCAATTCAAATTACATGAAGAAAGATATTTAGTTTTGCATTTTGGTATAGCCATAAATGCAGAGATCAAAAATCCACTTCAATTTGCAATATCTAATAAAACAAAATTAATTTATGCACATTTAAGGAGGACAGCAATACAAACACACTTTCAATACTCTACAGGGAACTGACTACAATTAAAAAAATGATGCCAGCAGGCAGGTAGAAAGTGTCTTCTCTGGACATACTAAGTCAGGTAGAAGAAGAAAGGAAATAGTGTGCAAAATCTCATCCAATTCTCTTATTCCTGCTCTCAAAATGAATGGATTATTTTACGCCCACTCACCCCCAAAAGTGACTGTTTATAGCCTGAGACAAACTTACCTCAATGGTGTAAGCTTGGGTGTGTTTGATAATTTCTCCACTATGCAAAGTCCTGATAATAGCAAAGTCAGCAGTAGCAGCTGCTCCTCTTCGACTGCTGCATGTGGATATTTCATCACTTCGAGATCGATCAGTTTCAATCCCATCTTGTATTGATTCTTCATCTTTGATGTTTGCTGTTTTCTTCTTCTTTTTCTGCTTCTTTGATCCATTTTGACCATCAGTTTGCGCTTTCCGCTGCCTAAATTGGGCAAGCTGTATAGAAGACAAAATCTTGTTAAAGGTGAAAGTTTTCCTCTTTATTACTAATGACATCCTCTATAAAGGCTTACCCACTATTCTACATAAAGCTTCAAACTAATTGTTACAGAAAACAAGCTGGAAATGAATGTTGCATATGTGAGAGAGACCCAGACTATTTTTCCATTTACATACTTCGCTTCAACAAAATCTTAAATGTAAACCAACACTCAATTAATTCCTTTTCAATTTCATGCTTGCAAGTTACTGTTCCACAGACTGATACCTAAAAATCAAAACATTCAAAGGTAAAAGTATAAATGTCATTATAAAGGACAAATGCAATGAAATAATCTGATCTAATTTTTCAATTTCATAGAAACCTTAAAATAATTTACAAAAATTCCTTTTAATTTTTATTTCAGAGACAGACAAAAGCAAACTTCTCTTCCAGCAAGTATCATACGAAGCTTTTAAAAAAGTTTGTTATAACACAAAAAGCTGATCAAGTTACTGAAAACATAAAGAAATAGCGAAGTAGCAAAATAATATATTAAGGGAATACTCTAAAACCAAAAAGTGAGCAGATTTCAAGACACACCACCTTGTAGCAAAACATGCTGATGAATAAAAAGTCACAGGTGAGCCAGGCACACAGTTTAAAAACCAATTAGTATGTAAGCTATTCAAATACGGTAAGACACTGCCTTTTGAAGAGCTTATCACTTTTAATCACTTTACAGTGGTTTACACAAGAAAATCCATTTAAAATATTTTTTTCTTAACAAGAACAGAATTTTTGTTCAAATAATAAAAACAAGCACATTGGGGTTTACCAAGTAAAATTCAAAACTAAAAAGATCTTATCAATAAAATCTGAAAACAAGAATCATCACTTTCCAATTGAAGCAACCAATATTAAATGCTACAATACATTTCATAAATGTAGCTCCAATGTAAAGTGTACAAATAAAGACCCTAAAGCTTTAAACTTTCAATATCAACTAATACTCAAATATAATTTTTTTAAATAAATATGCTGCAATTGTAAGAAAACATATATCAAAAAGAGAGCAAATTTGCTCATGATATTCACCAGTCGAGAAAGCCAGGCTTCCATCCACCTTCTCCAGAACACCCAAACCAACCAGCACACACGGATCCTTTCCCAGTCACTGTTTGGTTACAGTGCAAGATGTCACCTGAAGGGCTTTCTAGTTCTCATCTGGCCCCAAGGGAGCTGAGAAGTCCCAATCTAAATAAATGCATCACTGAGAGATCAGTTCTGACGGGTGGCTGGTTTAATCTTTTGTCCCTTTATTTATAATTCTTTGTGGGTTTCTTCAGCCTCCTCTCATTTCTTAGGACGATGGACGGCTTGGCATATGGCTCCTGCTCTGTTTACAGAAGGAGGACCCGAACATTTGCTGAGCCAAATATGCTCACCTAAGTACTTAATACTTACCTCCTCCCTACTACTTTTCTAATTAGTTCAACTTTGTGATTTTTTTCTATTTTTAAATATGTATCTTTTGTTATTTCACAAGAAATCCATTAAATCCAAAAATTCTAAGCAGGAAAAGAAAGAATAGCCTCCTTCTACTTCAAAGTTTAAGAGAAATTCCCCCCAAAACAGCCAACCAACCACTCCCAAACCCAACTAAAGAGAGATTTCATTTCTCAAAATCATTTAGTTTCTCAAAAATGGGAAGGGTAAAAATTCCAGTTGCTCCCTTAGGATATTACTACATTCTCCTAAAACTAAGTTTATCTCAATAAAATATTTTCAGTTTATCCAAAAGAAAAGCAGAACTTGTTCAAATGTCCCAATGACAGAAAGCAAACAACCTGACTTCAAGTTTAACTACTGAGAGATTTTGCTTTTTTAATCTTTTATTTCTAAGTAATAAACAACATGTAGTGCCACTGGTCAAGAACACTCTTCCCCAACTTGATTGAAACCTTCTGTAATGGAAAGTTAAGTTGGCTTTTTTAAAGCAGCTTTACAGTCTTTATTTGTCTACAAAATTAGACACGTAGCTCAAGGACAAATTAGTTACTCCTTGTCTCTTCTCAAGTATTTTGCATATTTTAACTGAAGCATCTGGGCATGCCAGATTTTTCTCCTTTCAAAATTAAGTTGTCAACTTTCACTTCTTCAGAATTAACAGATTAAAACCTACCATGGCAGTTATAAGCAAATCCTATTTTTTTTTTCTGTTTAAACACTGATGAAGATAAACACATATGAAAGCTAAATACATGTGAAAATGAAAATGTTGCTCTTTTGTATTACAAAAGTTCTCAACTGACAAATTCCGTATGAGGATCTAGAACTTTGGAAACAACTACATTAGTAGTGATGGATGCATGCACAAATCAGAGAACTTTTAACCCCACACATTTCAGGCACATACAGAACTGTCTGGCTATTAGTGCAACATAACTTTAAATTCAGATTTCTAATCAAATTTTAAACGCTAGAAATAAGAGAAGCAGCACAGCAAAAAGCTACTGCTGACCAAACACATTCTGTGATGCTCACATCAAAACAGGGAAGTCTCAGATATCAAATTCTTTCTCATGAACTACAGTTGAGCATCTATCATTGTTCCAATGACAAGCAGGGAAAAGTCCACCAGCAGTCATGGCAGCCAAGGAAAACAAATTCTTTAGAATTAAAATTTTCAATTAAAATGGAAAAATACTTCCAGATTTTGTATTTCAAGAAAAATAGATTTTTCCAGCATGAACAAAATGTGAAATGAATATACACTGATACAATGTCTTATCCTGTCTTCCAGGCACACCAGCTTAATTATGCCACAACTAAGCCTGTGGAGAACTCAGTGCTGCTTCCATCCATTCTGAATCTGCATTTTGAAACAATTCAATGTCAATTCTTCTGAGTTACAAAAGTTGCAAGCAGAAGCCAAGTATGTAAACACAGGAGGTACTCATGGAGGAGGAAGGAGGCAAAGAAATAGAAGCTGAAGGACATTCAGAACAAGCTCTCTGCATTGACAGGCCTCTGAGAACAACAGGGAGCAAGTACATTACCCTGGGAAAGCATGGGGAACACAGTCCGCCACGATCCACTTAACAACACATTTTTAGCACATATGAAAACCAATCCAGAGCATTTGTTAACACTATTCACTTATCTGTTGAGACACTGCCTCCAGATTCTCCCATGATGCTTATAAGACCTTGCTTGGATCCTGCAAGCAGTACTGAATCCTGTTAAAAATTTTATCTGTACTCTTCAGTAGTGAAGAACAATCGATTTCGCTCCTTGACTCTCAGCTTTTGCAACTAAATAAACTAACAACTTGCAATTCCCAGCTCACAGGTTTTTTTCAAGTTCTACTTCTAGGCAAAAAACCAATATTCTTGGAAAAAGGCGCGTTCACTTCGTAGCATTTAGAAAAAAGAAATTATTGTCTGAAATATTTCTATCAAATATCCAGTGTAAAATGAAATAAAAATGAAAATACGTTTCTTTCCTTTTAATGCATAAAAAGGGACAATAAAATTGTGCAGGAAGAATTACTTGTTTATTTCCAAATTTTCAGAAGTACCATTTACAACAGCTACTCAGTTTTCCATCAGTTTGAAAAATGGAAAATAGGTATTAGCACTAAATTCTGTCACAAGATGTTGTCTCTTATAAACAGAAAAACACTGAGAGTCACCAGACTACAACAGAGCAGCATGCCAACTGATAATGGGTATACTTTTCAAAATAATTTCCCACAGTAAAAGAACAATTGAGCAGAAGAACTTAGGTATTTAGATGATATGTGCATTTATCTAGTTCTAGTTACAAGTTCCTACTCTTGAATCCCAAACCAACATACTAGCACTGATTCCCACATCACAGACAGCACCAAAATCACCAATCTCCTGGTACAACATTATCTTCACTTTTAAATGCCAGTATCCTCCAACTGGCAGAAAGTCAGAAATGCAGAGAAGAATCAATTGCTATTAGGAACTAAATACTCTTGAGACAGAAGGGAACAAACTTGCAGAATGGAGGGGATTACTTGCGTAAATCATGTCAGCAGCATTATTTATTTATTCAGCTACCTTCAGCAGATTCTGACCTTTGGCACTCGTGCCAGCAGTCTGGATTGTTGGGTTATACTGTCCATTGATTAGTTTCAAATATGGTCTGACTGAACTATTCCTAGAATAAAGGTCCAGAGTAAAATAAAATTTGGGCTCCAACAGAACGCAAAACTCAATCTCTTAAGCATTTAAAACAAAGTCTGAACAAAAGCAAAAAGCAACATTAAATCACTGCCTATATACCAGCAGAAGACAAAACTGAAAAATCCGTGAAAATCAATGAAGCTATATTTGTAAAGCATCAATATTTTTAGTTCACATGCTTAAAAGACTTTAGGACAGAAACACATTAAGCACCATTTAAAACTGGATGCTGCTTTATGAATGCTTGTTATTCCGTAACATTCTCAGCTAAGGTAAGAGATCTGAGTAGCCTCATCTTCGGAGGTATTACAGTTAACAGAAATTGGAAGTGCTCAGTGCTTCCAAAGAAGGATGTTAGGAAATAATATAAAACATATTTGCTATAGTTACTGTTTAAAAAAACTTCTAATTGTGAAGAAATTCATAGGTATAGCACATCCTATACAAGTACAGCTGTACAGCCACACTTCATGTATCTGTACACAAACATTTTTAGATTCAAACTTCAGCTTTCTAAAACCAAACTCATCTCCAATTCAGTGCTACGTGGGCACTTCTTACAGAAAGAGCAGTGTCTGTTCATCTCTCACAGCTTCTCTTGAGTACAAAACCCCTATTTCTTTTTTCATATTCATTTAAGGAAAAAGTATAAAAGGATGAGTCACAAACTTACAGACTGACAACAAAAAGGAACCTCAGACAAGCTGCTACAAGCAAGTAACTGCATTTTTTTTATTTTTATACAGTACAAAAAGAGCATGAATGGAGATCTACATTATGATTTTGCATTTCTCAACTTCTGTAACTTCAAAAGATGTTCCAGACATTGCTTAAGCTTCAGATTAACATGTCCTCACAACAAGGACTTATTCTTTGTCAGAAATTCTCAAACAGTCTGGCGTCCAATGAGAAATGTTCTGTGCCAGACCGAGTCATACTTAGATCACTCATCCAACGTAAGAAGACAAGGACTTCTGAATCTTCTGGTCTCTAGCTAAAAACAGTAGGTAGTGGCTGAAAGACAAATTGACAGCCCTGTAATATTCTTTATGGATAATCTGGATGACAAAATTGAATACGTCTTAAGTTCATGGATCACAACAAACTGGCAGAAAGCCAGATATAGCAGAAGGAAAACCACCATATATAGTGAGACCTCAATGTGTTGGAAGCCTAAGCCAACAAGAACTGCATGTGAGTTAATAAACATCACATCCTGCAGCTGGGATGGAATTATCTACATCGCAGTAACCGCTGGGGACTGACGGGGGTGGGGTGTAGCTCTGCTGAAAAGGACCAGAGAGTTAACCTGGCAAGCTACCCCAGAGCGAGCAGCATGCCCTGGCAGCAATGAAGAGAAACCATTAAACTTCGAAATTACTCTCAATGCCTACCACAGTAAATGACCAAAACATCAGTTTGGTGATTAAATACTTATGGTATGACTGAAAAGCCCCCATGCAATCCTGTTTTGTAGAACAGAATTTGATAACAATAATACCATTTGTTATTTGAGACTGCCTCGCAACACAGAAAAAGCCCAATAAGCCTAACAAACAAATCCTGGCTTCAGTGCTTCAATACAAATGTTTTATTTAAGTTTAGAAAGCATATTTTAAACTTTCGATTTAGCAGACAAAGTCTCCACAGGAACAGTATCTGCAACTGAGCATAATGAGGGTAAGCAAAAGTGAAATAGAATTTTTTGTCAGGTGTTGCTTGAAACTTTTCACCAACATAAAAGGCACAATTTTGTCTCAGAAAGGTATATTTATTCTGCATATAGAGCAAATGCTGCAAAATCCACTTTAAGCTGCACCTGCACGTATAATATGCATTGTAGCAAACTGTGTTGTCTAAGTGGTAACTACGATACATCCCAGACCCAGACAGACTCTGGCTGCAAGTACACAGTAACACTTGGATATATTATGAAACTCATGACAGATCATAACCAGTCCTGTGATAGAAAGGCTCAGGCTTTTCTAATTATACTGCTCCTAATCCCCCATCACTGAATGATAATAAGGTATAAATTCTGAAGGATTACTGAGAGTGAAAGTGAAACCAAAATATGTAGACTGAGACCAAAATATGTAGACTGAGATAGACTGCCACCTTGTCTTAAAAGGTGAAGGACTAATTTAAGAATCACCTGCCTTAGTAATGACAGGTCAAGTGCCTACTCCCTTTGACCACAGGTAAGTAATTATTCCTACAGAACCCCTTCAGTAACACAAAAAGAACAAAAAGCAGAGCCCTGATGTGGGATTTGTTTTGATCATATATCAAGCACATATATGTTCCAAGAATTCTTGACTGGGGTGTCCTGCAGGCCAATAGTGACAAACTAAAAAGGCCAACCTGAATTTGAAATTTTGACATGGTTTAGAAGTTGGACATTTGCTGTGCTTTAAGCCTATCCATCCCACCTTACCCTAGATAACTGAAAAAATACCTGCCATAATCCCTCTCTCACCCATGGCCTGGTTTTATGGTTCCAGTACACAGTAACATTTTTATGTTTCACAGCATCAGATAAAAGGCCCTCAAAGGATGATAAGGAAGAGAGTCTAGGAGACAGCAACACTGAGATTTAGGCAGTAAATCCCACCTGAGCTGTTTAGAACTCATCTGCTGTTAGGCTATCAAGTTTTGTACAAGCTAGTCTGACCCCTAAAGAGATGTTGAACAGTTAACTGGCATTAGAGAAGGAAATGGCACTTCGTCACTTTTGTCATATTCTCAGAAGATCTTAGCGCTGAAGGTTGTCTCAGCAAACCACTAACTCCTGAAGTGTAGGTAAGTTTATAGCGCCTGCTTATTCTAGGTTCCTGATGTCTATACTAAGCAAAGGAGAACTGAAAGTAAGATGAATGAAAAATTGCCAACACAGAGAGTAAACAGACGTCTTCCTAGTGCAGTCTACTGATTCTCTTCTGCTAATCAACAAATAAGAGTATCACAACTCTTTTCAAATCCTGAGATGAAAACCCACAAAAAGAAGATAAATGAGCAGGCAACCTGCAAATACTTTAAACATATTATGCCACATAGCTGAAAATCTAAACTGTAAGTAAAGAATTAATGTTCTTTGCAAGTTTCAATCTGCTTATCTGTTGAGCCAAACAGAGCTTTACGTTATTTGTTCCATTCAACAGATGCTGAATTTACTAAATGGGAAACATTAGGCTGAATGAACAAGAAATAATCACCCAGGAATGAGGTATTTCCAAACTTTGGATTTTTATGTTGTACTCATAGCCGGATTTTCCCAAATAGCTTGAACAACACCTTAGAATGTCTCCCCTTGTGGAAATTTAAATGGCTCATGAGTATTAGTTGATGATAATAAGAATATAAAAATTTCCAAAGAAGAAATCCTATAGTCTCTTCCTAAATAAAAGCCTGAGAGTCTTTCAGCTTTAGAGACAGCCACTCCTTTGGAGTCCTCTGAAAAAAAACAGTGGGATCATCAGAATTTACAATTATAGCTATGGTATCTTGAAGGACAACACAGGACAATGAGAGGAACAGCACCTCAGGCAATTCTTTTTAGCCAGTCTTTATCAAGTTAAGAGTACTTTTGGCAGTGCTAATTACCAAGGGCGCTGAACTGGAATGAACCCCGCCAGATGGCACTGTGAGCTGGAAAGCCTCAGAATTAGTGCGGTTCTGATCTGGTCTGCTCTTCCCCGTCCCAAGAGTTTAAATAGGAACAGATCTAGGACCAGCTAAGTTCATTACAGCTGGGTTATTTTCTGGACACAGAATGGAAGTTAAGTGTATGAAAATTCACTCCAAGTCAGGTTACAATGACTGACACAAGTACACCAAGCGCATTTTGATGCTGGACTGCTTCAAGAAAAGCAATTACTCAAAATAACTTCTAAAAAATTGCTCAACAGGTCTTTAACTAAACTGCTTCTACCAAAATGATTTATATACTGATTCTATCTACTTCTTAATTTTACTCTTCTCATATTGAATGCTGCCTCTCTGCTGATATTGAGGGTGAAAAAAAATCATCAAATGTCTCCAAAGCAAAGAGGAAATAACTGGACTGCGACAAGCTGTTAGTGACAAAAATGAAAGGGCAACAGAAGCTTGCTGCATGCTGCTTCTTACAAAAAACACAGATCATCCATACTTGAAGCCTAAAACATCTGGAAGTCTTCGGCCATGGAGGCTAAAGGTGCTGACATAAAACCAAGCCTCATTATTTCTGCATTAAGTGCTGAGGATCACCAGTCAGGTGCTGTCTCAAAAGGCACTGTCTATCAGTCACTTTTGCCAAGTTTCAGAGGCTTGGTAACAATGGGAAGGCAAAAGAGTTATGCACCTACAGAAACACACTCTCATTCCACCAGGTTTCTGTTTAATGCCAACTTTAATTAAAAACTGGATCCTGAAATATTCTTCACCTAGGCTGAAAAAACTCCAAATGGCGCAGAGACAAAGACAAGTCTTCAATGTCCTACAACCTTTTGAAACAACTTTTGAGGGGAGGTGGAGAAGGAGGAGGACTTATCACAATGTTAACAAACAAACATGTTAAAGAAAAATGTTTCTTCCTCTACTCCCTAAGCTTTTCTAAAATAATCCAACTTGCCATAGCAAGTAAATTCCAGGCCAGAGCTAAAGCGTTGTCAAATAAATTTTAATAATGGTGATATAAATGTTAGAATTAATTTTATTTTTTATAAAGGAATGAGGGAAGAAAGGTTTTACTGCTTTGCTAAACTGTGAGTTTTTTATATGGTTTTCCACTAATTCTTGAACTAGAAAACTTCACTGCTTTGCCGTGTTGTCCTTCACATCTCACAAAAGTCTTCTGAATATTTGCACCCAGAAGATGAGTTTGTATATTAATTCAATCTTAAAAACTAACTAAAAAATTGATTAATTCATTTGTATATTAATTCATTTTTAAAAACTCATCCTAATATTAGATTTAGATACTCTGATTGTTTTTCATATAGTTACAGTACTGTTCATTGGACTGTATGAACATGTTATCCCACCATCCTTTAGGAACAAAAGTATCAATATTTATCTTCAGGCACTTTTCTGGGGGTTTTGGCATCCACATAAGGCTATGGGTAACTTCAGCTGTGGCATCCATTTAAGAACAGTAAGCTCACGAAGTGCAGGACCCTAAACAAGATGTAAATGTAGATGAGATTCTATTAACTGAAACAGCTGCTGTTCTAAAGGTGTGTGTAAGTCTACATTATGATTTTAGTATCAGTTTCCTATGAATGAAAGCACAGGATGTGATATGTTTTGCTGACACAAACAAAAGACAGACTTTAGGAAGTGCACAGACAATTTGATCTCTGGTGTTTTAAGTCAAGCTATCAAATGATCATATCTTAGTAACACTTCAACAGCTGAAAAGTAAGTGGTAGAGCCTATGACAGATAGAATAAAAAATAAAATTTTTGAGCTCCAAAAGGAGACACAAACCTTACCTATCACGGTCTTAATGTATAACAACATGACATCCCTTCATCTTAATGAAAAGCTGCCAAAAGTCAAAGTTGTCAGATATTACATTAAGTGTTAAGTATTAAAACTTAAGAATAACTAATAAAACTAAGCCACTGGTGGCACGTAGTAGACTAAATTAGGTAGGGTACACATGATACATGACACCAACCAAACGGAAGATAGACTGCTGTATATTTCTACTGGTCTAAGGCATACAGAGCAATCAAGACAAAGCTTGTGCTCAATAAATCTGATCAGATGAAGATACAACTAAAACAAAAGCAAACAACTAACAAAAAATCAAAAATGCCTGGAACTTGCAAAAGGTATCACATCTTAAAGCCTTTGGGAGAGATTAAAAAATTACCTACAGAACACACTTGACAGAAAAAATCATTAGACAGAAGCCCTAATTAGTACAATATTTCAAAAAGGTGAACTCCTTAGCAAGTCTCTGCATTGACATTTTTTGTAAGGTTTTACAATTACAAACATGTTTAAGATTTTAAGTACTTTTCTCCCACTCAATTCTTGATGAATTCAGTCTTGTGAAACAAGTTATCTTCTGAAAGTAAAAGGCAGATACTGCCCTCCTGAACAGAAGGCAAAAAGCACTTAAGCACTAAAACTGTGTACTAGGTTGCAATTTTATATATGCTTTTTCTTTCAATATCGTGTTTGATTCAACAAAATTGTAGGGTTAGGCTTTACATTTACTGCAGTTGATTTCCACAGACTCAGTGAAGTCTAGTGAGTTACAAATAGGATCTATTTTTCTCATTCTTACCTACAGAAACATACTTCATTAACTGTTCACAATTTAAAATTTAAATAAACCATAAAGATGAATATGCCACAGACCACAAGAAATACAAAAAGAAGTAATGGACTTTCACAGATAAAGAGTTCAGTCAGGCTTATAAAAAATAAACCCCAAACATTTCTTTTACAGTATAGCAGCAACTTAGAGGCTAAATAGAAGCATTAAAACATTAATCTACTCAGAATTTTAATTTCTGGAAAGCAACAGAGTCATCAGACACATACCAGTATGTACAGCCAAAATAAATTTTGCTTAGTAGTAACTTCAATTTATTTTTTCTTAAAGCAACTGGTTTAACACCTTGTCTCTAACAAGTATATATTTGTATCATCTGTTTGACTAAATAGAGGTAAATCAACAGCTGGAGATGCCTTTAATTAATCCCTTGGAGTTCTTACAGGACAACTATTTTAAGAAAATAACTGCAATACAGTAACACGGTTAAGCTTAATTCTTCTACCACAAAATAACATCGACTGCTTAACGAGAACAAATATCCTTCTTATTAGTTCTAAAAATCCCACATTCTAATTTCCCAATTAATATCAAAACCCATATAGAATAATTAAGACAAGATATTGAGACAATGAAATTTAAAATACCATATAAATGTTTTATTTAATTCGGAAACACACAAAAATCATAACCATGGCCATCTGTGCCTGCCAGTTAGAAGACAACTCTAAAAATACAAAAATATGCAGAAGCAACAGTTGCCAGTAACTCCACACAGTGCTTGTCAATCAAATTACAGGCAATCTGCAAGTTTATATGTAACACAGACACTTTATTCTGCTTATGAATTGTCTTACATGTTTAAAATTTAAGGTTGAAACTTTTCATTTTAATAAAGATTGAACTATTAACATTAAAACTATGAAATGAGAAAATAAAAAGCTTCAAGAAAGAAAGTAATGATTTTCATGTTTCTAATAATGGTATCCTAAATACATACACTATATTTGATTTTGAGCATTACCAGACTCATTTATGTTTTTGCTTACATGCATTTACGTAAGAAATAACTATAAGCAAAATCTATGTTTTCAACTGAAGAAAAATCCCCAGAATAAATTCACTTCCACTGGTTTTATAGCATTCTGTACATTATTTAAAGTGGGTTCCTAGTAAAACACTTGAAATCCCATTTTCCTCACACAACTAGTTAGATGGACATTATGGTCCAAATTAAAGAGATGTTCCTCCCCAACCTACATCAGTGAAGATAACACCTAAAAGTAAACACTTATTTTAGGGAGCATGGAAAGAGTGAAACAGTATCATAAATTACCTTAATTGCTAGTCATCTTACAGCATTAGATCACAAAAATGCAGTTTGTATACAATCCTTTCACTGCACAGATTAACCCAGCTCCTTAGCACATAGTATAGTACTGAACTACTGAGTATATGCCTATTTATTTGCATTTTTTAAAATTAGCTTTATATTGTGTCTAATCTAGTGCTGTGAAATCAAGTATTTGAATGAGATTCTCCCAACAAAAAGGATTATTTTATTGCAGTTGCTTGGAAAGAATAAATCTGTATCTAACTATTTCCTCCATTCTCCCACCACCCCAATACATGCTGCAATGAATCAACTACATGTGGAGGAGCAGGAGAAAGGTAAAGCAGAGCTCTGTTGGGTTCTAGCTCCCCTTAATTTCTCTATCAGAAATTGATGACATCAGCTGATTATCATCCGGGATAACAGCTATGATGCTACCAAATAACATAATTCTGTTCTTCATGTTATTCTTACCTCGTTTTAGATGAAACCCAAGAATATTACCTACCCAAGTTGACCACATAAGAAAAGCACAATTTGGCTTAAAGAAGTCATGAGAACAAAAAATATTCCAAAATTGGGTGTGAACTTTCCTCTACCATTTTTCATGCTGCTAAGACTTCATGAGTTTTCTGCCAGCCTGTTCTTTCAGACTGTCAGAGTGTCTCTGATAAGAAGCCCTATACCTCAACTCATTAACCTCTCTCTAAGGCAGTATCATCCATGAGCATGCAGAAGGCACACTTCCTCCAATTCTGCAGGTTGTTTACAGAACATCCAACCGTACACCTGAAGAACACTACTCACCACCAGCTGGACTTTGCTTCAGCAATTTGAGCAGAGCAGTCCAGCTAATTTTCTGCCCACCTTGCAGACCATCTATACAAGCCACCTATCTCCAGTTTGTACAAATAGTCTCTAAGAGATTACATCAAATGCTTCCTAAAGTCAAGGTAAACAACAGCCACCATTTATCACAGAGGGCAATTAACCTGCCCTTGATAAACTCCAATCACTCTCTTGGCCCTCCTGTGCCTGAACATGGGTTTCAGGAAGATCTGCTCCATCATCTCCCCAGACACCACAGCCAGGCTGACCTGCCTATAGATCCCAATACTCCTCATCCACCTTGAATATGGAGCTGATGTTTGCTTTTTTCCTCCTGCTTCATTTGAAATCTCCAAAGGCAATGACCTTTCAAAGATGAACAAGGAAATAGCCTTGTAACAATAGCACACAGTTTCTGCAGAATTCTGGGACACATTACACTCTGTCCCATATACATTAAAATTGCTGAAGTGGTTCCTGAGTTTGACCTGTACAGTGGATAACACTTCAGCCCTCCAGTTATGCCATTGAACTCAGGTACCTGGAAAGCCCAAGGACAGTCCTTACCACACAGAGGCAAAAAAAGCCTTGAGTGTAGTTGTTCTGCGTCCTTTTGCACCAGAATATTTTGAAGGCTAAGCCTCTTCACCATGTTTGCCACCCACTTCAGTTTAGTACTGTCTACATATAACCACACATTCTTTCCACTGCTAATAATGTAAATAGTGAGTGTCATGGGCTTTGTGGAAGACTGAATGACCACCTACTTTGAGAGTAAGCCATTAAAACAATGCTAAGTCCAATTTTCTATTCATTTGTAACATGGAATGATGATTGTACCTTAACCAAGTCTTTAGTTTGCTTATAAGATGATGTCACACAGTGTCAAAAATCTTTAACACTTTCAGCAAGTTCTGTCAGATCAGCCCTAGTAACCTAAAGGGGGTCTCCTATTAACAGATGTGTTGTGCAGATCCCCAAGGACCTTAATGTTGACAATTCATTCAGAGAATCTGTTTCATCTAAAGAGTCATTGCCAGTCTTTTATGCAGTCTTACTGCAGCATAACTGCAGCCGTGGTCACAGTGTATTATCAAGCATCAACGTGGCATCCAGGGGGCCAAGGTTGGGGATAATCAACTGTTTCTCAAAAATGATGAATACTGATTCGAATCCTACAACAAAAATCCTGACATATCTACAAAAAATTGCTGTCAGGCAACTACTACATCCTGTGGGATCCTAATCAATACTCATTCCACAACATACTGTAAATAGTCAACTACAAATTCTAATCAGTTAACTTAAAAAACCTACCATTTCTAGAGCACAAGGCTTTAAAGATGCAATGATACTGCAACACATAAAGAATTGCATGGAAAGAACCTGTATCTGAAAAGGCTTTATCCAGACTTCTCTAGGTAGCTAATGCAAGAAAACTTGAATCACAAAAGCATTTTTCATTTGTGCTGATGCTTCAAGAAAGGAGCTGCAGCCCACTGCATGTTTTTCCTGATCAGCAGATCTCCTGCACTGCCCAACAATGCATATTTTCCCTTCCTCCTGCATTGTGTATCACTTAGTCACTTAGTCATTATACTAAACGAGGAAGAAGAGTTTATTAGATATTGGCTGAGAAGAGCTGACAAAAGCATTTTTGGATGATGGAAAAAGCATGAACTATTGATTTACTTTAAGTCTCTATGTACTGCTTACATTACCCTGATTCATGTAAATTTAACTTTTTCATCCTAAGAGGAAATAATTTAGTTGCATTTATGTAGAATACCTCTACATGTTTCCTCTCCAGTGTCCCCTTTAGTAAAAATGCAGCTACGACAGAGATATTTAAAGATCAAAAATTGAGATAAGTAAAACCCAACAGGTAGAGGGAACATGTAAAGGCATAGCAAGATCTCAAGAGCTGTGTTTGCATCTAATTTCTCATTAACCAAGAAGTCTGAAAGAAAGAGGCACCTCTAGAATGAACAGACCATGTCTAAATAAGACTTTATTAATAACCAACACAAGATCATAAATTTTTTCAACTTGACAAGTGCCAACTGGCACAAACTCTGAGAGGCTACATCTTTGGCAACAAAACAATCAGCTTTTCAGATACAGATCAATTGTTTAAAAACAGTTCATGCAAAGCAGGAACTGACAGCCATTCCTTGTTAATAAACACAAGTGATGTGATGACTTCCATCCAGTTGTCAATGCAATCTTTTCAGGAACATTGCATTGAGTTTTCAAAAGCAAAAGTTCTGGAGAATTTTGATACACTTTTTAGTGATTATTCATACATATTCTGGCCACCTCTGTGCTTCAATTCCATATAGAAACTGAACAAAACTTAATTTTTCATTTTAAGAAATGTTTGTGGTTTTGATTCTTTTCTTTTTTAGTAAATTGCAAATACTTTAGAATATGTTAAACTCAGTTGTGCTTCACCATTTTCCCACCTTGTTTATATCACTTTTACATTAATTCCCACCATGTCACATGCCATGTCTGGCACTGAACGGACAGAGTGAGAATAAAGCCCACAAACTGCAGCTTGTGAGAGAGAGACAGCTCTGCGAGGGGCAGAACAGACATAAGGGAAGAACCAACTGCATGAATTTCATGCTCAGTGTGCAAGGCTTGACAGGCTTGTACTATTTTGACAGGCTTTTATCACTTTTTACACACTGCTGAATCATGAGAAAACCAAGCTCACAAAGACATTGATATTGCTCACAAAACTGCAATTGTCTGTGGAGAGTTGGTTTTNTCTTTCCTTTTGATCCAGTTCTGTTTGTGTTTACAAATGCTTATCGGGTTTTTTAATGAGATTTTTAAGCTTTCTAGCAAGACATGAAAGTATTTTTTTTGGTTTGGGTTTTTTTTTGTTGTTGCTGTTTTTGTTTGGTTGGTTTTTTGGGTTTGGTGGGTTTGTTTTTTTTTAAGAAAGCTAAATTGAATTCCTGAAATATATTCCAAATAATGAAGAAAATCTAACAGATCCATCTTTAAGGAGTCTTGTATCAGGACATCCCTTATTTCTTTCAACACAGCAAACTAGGCTAGATAACACAGCATACAACTGAACAGACCAAGACAGGGTTTTCCTATCATTATTGAGCATTACCTGTTATAGTAAGACATTTCTCCTGTATACCTTGTAATTGAAAATATATATTCTCAATATTTATCTAAATAGATGTATATACAAATATATGGGGTTTATGTAAAACCAATTACCTCCCTTAGACAATCTAAATGGATTTAGAAATACTTAAATATGTTCCCCTTATTTTGTGGT
The DNA here is from genome assembly GCA_013399915.1 of Illadopsis cleaveri. NCBI lineage: Eukaryota > Metazoa > Chordata > Aves > Passeriformes > Timaliidae > Illadopsis > Illadopsis cleaveri. Next base: position 789,699 of record VXBB01022420.1, on the reverse strand, counting down.
TGGGTACTGGAGGTTTCTTCACAGAGAAGAGTTTAATGATAGGTAAAAAGGTCAGCAAACAAAGCCAGGATTAAGGGATAACCTCTTCTATCAAATCACAGCCTACCACTGAACTCAGATTTGAATAAACTGTTATGCAACTTACTCTGCTTATTCTCTGGAACACCTATTTTATCAATATTAGCACAGCAACATGTTCAGTCCCTACTCCATCTCTTCAACTCCACTCTTCTTGGGTTTTGGCACTATAGTTTTATCAAATCTAGGCTTTCCTCTAAAAATATCACAAAAATGGTATATATTCTCTTTATCATTATTATATCCCATTGTCAAGCATTTTAAAATTTCTTCATGTTTCGAGATTTAGAAGCACAGTCCAATTAACCACCTCTTCTTTGTTTTGCCACGATGCTACAGCTCAGTGTTGTTACAACTGAGATTTGATCACTCCCTCACTACCCTAAACTTAGTGTTTGGTATCTAGAGTCTCGCATTCCTTTGCCTAGCTGACAACTGTTGAATTTGTTCCATCTGGAAGTTTGCTGGGGCTCCTTTTTAGAAGAGGAGAGAAGCAGAAGAACTCATTCCATATTTCCAAGAAACAAAGAATTCTAAGAAATCTGAACATTTTTATTAATTTTTCAGTCTTCTCCATTGGTTGTTGAAAAGGTAATTATAAAATGTTGGCTTCTGAAGAAATCACAGGAAAATGAAGATTAAGGTTTCCTTCAATAAACAGGAACACCAGAACCACCAACACAATAGGGTGTACCAACCCTTTTCAGTCAAGAATCATCTCATCAATATAAATATCAAGAACTATTTATGTTTCAGCATAGCAGTTAAAAGATGGCAATTACCAATTGTGTTTTGTTGAACTGTGGTACATTTATCGTTCCAAATTCAAAGTGACATGCTAGCTTGTATCCGTAACAAAATTATTTTGAAACAAACACATAGAAATACCTTGAAATTGCTCTCTGTGGGGCAGATATTTAAGAAAGAGCTTTCAGACCCTAAATTAAGATTCCCAACAATTGTGTTACTAGCACATAATCTTATGTTGCAATATACGGTAGTTCAACAAAGTTGGACCTACTTCAACAACCGTATTTTCTTTTGTCCTCATTTTCATCAGATTTTTCACTATTCCAAACTCTAAGATGCTAGAGTAACCATATATTATTCTACAGTTAATACCTTTGTGCATCAATATTTAAAAGCACCGAGTTGATTGATTATTTCCAGTCAGGAAAAAATTACAGGATTTTCTGGCAACACCTACATATGCCAAAAGGTCCAATTTCTTTGGAGTATCAGATATACCTTACTGAAAGTCCTTTAGAATGAATTTGTGGTGGTGATCAAGCTTATTTCCAAATAAGTACCCACAAACAAACTTTTCTAGATTCCAGTTATAACAGGGAAACAAACATTGCAGTCATCTGTTTCACTATTGCAACACGCATACTAAGAAAATAAGCAGTTAGAAAGAAGACCACAGAAATGAAGAAAGTCTTGAAAGTAGGCAAAGAGCAACTTTGTGCTTTTTATTCCTGTCATTCCTTCTCCTTACACAAGGAACAAGAAAACATTTTAAACTGCATTTTTACAATGTCATTTCTTGCTTTCCCAGTGCTAGTAACAATACTGTGTTGACTTATTTCTCTATTTTTGTGAAATTCACTAGCATTTTGGATTAAAGAACAACTCTCTCTAAACTGGCAGAAGAACAAAGGTTATTTTGAAGTGATATTTCTCCGCATTCACAGAAGAAAACAAGCATAAATTACAGTTCGTTCTACCTTGCACCACTATTGGAAAGTGGAGAGCTACCTTAAAGACTTGAACAAAAGGGTACATTGCTAATTACATCTAAAACCAATAATCAAGCCCTGTATCAAAAGGAAGACAAGATGTCTGGAATGAGGAAAATGGAGATCAAAACAACAATATGAAAAAACCCCACACTTGGAAACAGGAAGACTTTTCTAGTAGTTTCACTTTAAAAGAGAGTTGAAATCCCAGATTTCAATTCAAGTACCTTTTTTTTAACAAATACCTGATAGAGTCCATAAAAATTTGAACACATGAGAAAAAAAAAAAAATTTCTTTTAATTTTTTCAAAGCAAAAAAAAAAAGAACACTGAGTAAACTGTAACAAGCGGGTAGTCCTATTATCCTATTAAACGAAAAACTAAACTAGTCATACCAATTCTTCTGCTATTGGGCATACAATGTGTCTTGAAAATGGTCTCACAGATTTCCATTTGATCTCTTATGCACCACCCCAGTAGCAATCAATTATCTAGACAGAATATATTTATATCTCCAACGTATATAAAATCTTTTTTTCTACAATACAACATGGATATCCACTGGTTTGAACAAAAATAAATGCATGCACAAACTGAACACCTCACACTTTGTTCCTTTCTCACCTTTACTCAATTTCAGCCCTATCTTCTTTTACTCAAAAAAGTTTTGAAACCACCTGTGTTCTCCCAGGGCAATGTTCAGCCCTTTTATCTGTGATTTTCTCCGCAACACAAAGTAAGCTTTTAAGCTTACTCATGTTCATAATCAAAATACACATATGCAATTCACATACCTTCTATTATTTGCATTTAAAATTGACAGAGATGCAAAGGAGCAAGCAGATAGAAGCCTGTAAACGTAAAGAAGTCAAACTCCACAAGTTCAGAAGGACCTAGAAAACAAAACAGCTTTGCCATACAATAAAAGAATGCCTAGGAACTAGATATAGATTTGATACAGATTTCTGAGGATCTCCATGTGCAAGAAAAAGGGTTTCATCAAATAAACTGTTTATTATAGTATTTTTTCATCGTTTCACTATACTCTCGAGCCAAAGCTTTCCCATGCCTTTCCAGGAAACTCTTAAAAGATCCAGTTGCTTCCTCTCTTGTCCATCATCCAGCATCTTCAGATACAGACAAAGCACCACTGCCATGCTGTGAACTTTTAACTCAAAAAGCTTCTCCCGTCCATAATTTATGAAGAGTGACCACGATGACTAGGGTTTTATGATGAAATCAGCACTTCATGACATGGCAAATAGGATTTCTTTTAAGAGAAAAGCAGAGTAGGAAAATGCAGACTGAAAAGTAAATTCTTCCTTCCATAATTCCGTTTATTTTTGCTCAAGTTATTTGAGGAAGACAGGATAAAAAAATGAACAATCTACACTTGAAAGCCAGAGATGATGTGTTAGTAACCCAGCTATTTAATGACATGTAAGTTTTAAATCTATTTAATTTGACTGACCCTTAAATTCACTCTGTTGGTTAGAGCGTGGTGCTGATAGCACCAAGGTTGTGGGTTCAATCCCCATATGTAACTGTCTTAAGTAATTTAAGAGTTGAACTTGATGATCCTTGTAGGTCCCTTTCAAACCACTATATTCTGTGATCTGTGACTTCAGTGATGAAAAACTCTTTAACAACCACTGAGATACCATTTTTTTTCCTCTTCAGGTAAATTACAGAGAGTTTAAAAGGACTCTGTTTTACACACAATCTATACTTTTGAGTTCTTCTGGGTGATTTAAATCAGAGCTTTAATCACTGAGTCACATAACTATTCCATATTTGCTTAAGGGTTCTATTTTAAAAAACCCCAATGTATCAACACCTTTCCTTGAGACTTGCCAAACTACTCAGTCCCAAAGAGGCTAGAGAAGAGTGAAGAAAATTTTTTTCTCTCCTCAAAAAATAAAGATATAGCAATGCAAACAGCAAACATTCCCAGACTCTTAGACAATGCTATTTTAATAATACATATCATTTTCCTCTTCAGCCATCTGAAATATTAACATGCATGACCAGATGACAAAATATGCAATTATTTATTTTGACTATTCAATTTGTGAAGATAACTTGCCAAATTNGTGCAAGAAAAAGGGTTTCATCAAATAAACTGTTTATTATAGTATTTTTTCATAGTTTCACTATACTCTCGAGCCAAAGCTTTCCCATGCCTTTCCAGGAAACTCTTAAAAGATCCAGTTGCTTCCTCTCTTGTCCATCATCCAGCATCTTCAGATACAGACAAAGCACCACTGCCATGCTGTGAACTTTTAACTCAAAAAGCTTCTCCCGTCCATAATTTATGAAGAGTGACCACGATGACTAGGGTTTTATGATGAAATCAGCACTTCATGACATGGCAAATAGGATTTCTTTTAAGAGAAAAGCAGAGTAGGAAAATGCAGACTGAAAAGTAAATTCTTCCTTCCATAATTCCGTTTATTTTTGCTCAAGTTATTTGAGGAAGACAGGATAAAAAAATGAACAATCTACACTTGAAAGCCAGAGATGATGTGTTAGTAACCCAGCTATTTAATGACATGTAAGTTTTAAATCTATTTAATTTGACTGACCCTTAAATTCACTCTGTTGGTTAGAGCGTGGTGCTGATAGCACCAAGGTTGTGGGTTCAATCCCCATATGTAACTGTCTTAAGTAATTTAAGAGTTGAACTTGATGATCCTTGTAGGTCCCTTTCAAACCACTATATTCTGTGATCTGTGACTTCAGTGATGAAAAACTCTTTAACAACCACTGAGATACCATTTTTTTTCCTCTTCAGGTAAATTACAGAGAGTTTAAAAGGACTCTGTTTTACACACAATCTATACTTTTGAGTTCTTCTGGGTGATTTAAATCAGAGCTTTAATCACTGAGTCACATAACTATTCCATATTTGCTTAAGGGTTCTATTTTAAAAAACCCCAATGTATCAACACCTTTCCTTGAGACTTGCCAAACTACTCAGTCCCAAAGAGGCTAGAGAAGAGTGAAGAAAATTTTTTTCTCTCCTCAAAAAATAAAGATATAGCAATGCAAACAGCAAACATTCCCAGACTCTTAGACAATGCTATTTTAATAATACATATCATTTTCCTCTTCAGCCATCTGAAATATTAACATGCATGACCAGATGACAAAATATGCAATTATTTATTTTGACTATTCAATTTGTGAAGATAACTTGCCAAATTCGTTATACAACCTGTAATACTTGTCCACTGAGAGCCATTAGAGCTTCCCCAACCGACATCACTGTTCCATCTGCTCAGTGATTTTTTGATATAGATCAAAAGCAGTAACAAACTTGGCTCTGTTCTCAAGTGTTTAAACTAAAGCAACTCACTAATTTCTTCAGGTTCTCCAACAATTACATAGTTTCCTAGAACACTGCAACAATGTATTTCAAACATTCATAAAAGCTTTGAAAAAAATACACTAAATTATGTATTTCTAACATTAGACCTCAAATCCTAGACCAATCCAAGAGAATTTACAAAGTGTATTAGTATCTTTCCTTTGTTCACCTCTCCCATAGGAAAAACAAGCATACAGCTAAGGAGTGCTCTTTGCTCACTAGAATTTAAACACTTACTTAAATACTTCGCTAACTAAATTTCAGTACTGTAAAATGGATCATTCCATAAAACTTGCTGCTGATAGCTTCATCTCAGTTTTGCCAGTTATAGTAGCTATGCCTTCCACATGTGTCTGTGTGCACAGAAATTAAAATATTTTTATAAATTTCAAAAGCTTTACACCAAAATACCCTCAGTCACTTTCTGACAGGGGAATCCAATCACCAGTGTTTTTATTCTGAAGCCAGCAAACTGTAGTTTTGAAAGCTGATCAAGACAGTTCCACATCCTAATAAGAGAAGCCAGCTACTAAGCTGCTAAATAAATACATGAAATTAAAATACCCAACCCAACTACCATAAATAGTACCCTCTTTAATGTTAGATGAGCTTTCCAAGCAAACTGATGCACACAGGAATCCACACATAGTATGCCATATCAAGATCTTCAACCACCATCCTCTGAAGTCTTTTTTTAAGACCAGATACATATTCACTATCTCAGGCCATCCACAATACTCCACAATCTCCTCAGCAAGGCCCAAAACACATCTGATGGATTTCTAATGTCACTGTGTTTTAGGGCACTGATGAACCTAATAGCATGCATCTATATTTCTGCTGCTGGCACACATCTTCTCCCTTCAACTTTCCATCACACTCAACACTATTTTGCCTTAGCTGGCCTTTCTAACAAACACTCTTCTTGCTTCCCCATTATGATATCACAAGATAAGATAAAAGAAATGGCCTGTTTGGGGTAGAAGGGAGCTCTACAGAGGAACTGAGAGATCATTTCAATGAAAGGGAGACAGACATTTATAGAGGCTGGGTTAATATTCAGCAGATTTACCGCACTGCAAAAGAAAATGAATGACTACAGGTCTGGGAAAGGAGTGTGTAATTTACTGGGTTTAACTTTGTGCCTCCCTTGCCTTTGCAGGCTTGTAACAGACAAAACAACAACATATGGTGCAAATTGCTTCATAATGCAGACTTGGGGTACTCTCTGAAAATCAGCAGGTACCCATGAAGATTGGTGAGCTCCATAAAGACTTTTTATTCCACTTTTCAAATTATGTACTGGCAAAGGCTGTGTGGTCACACTGAGACCTGTTCTGCCAGGCTTGAGTACACTTAGCACCAATCAAGCTTCTCATTTCCAGTAACAATAAAGAAAATTAATTTGCAGAAAATCCACTTTTAATACACTTGTCTGCAAAATATCTATGTGGAGGGACAGTGTCTTAGAAGACATCAAGAAAAAGTTCCATTGTAGATAAATTCACACAAAACCAAATGCCACATTTGGCAGGAAACAATCAAATGATTGCTTTACAAGAAAGTTCAGATGGTTTAATAGAGAGACACTGAGATTTGGCAGTGCCTACTTTACAAGAAAAAAAAACAACCCAAACTAAACAAAAATCCAGATCTCAATTGTGAATAACTCCACTGTTAGCAATGTACCAGCCACCTTCATGGCATCTACTAGGCTTTTTTACCAGACTCCAAATTACCTACATTCATCCTGTAGTTTATGGAACATCTTATTTAAAGTTTGTAATTTCAGGTGGATGGTTTAAGGTGTCTGCAGTATAGCAATACCCGCACTTTTTGGCACAGTAGCAACATATTAAACAAATTAAACACATTTTTTCAGCTATTTAATTTAAATAACTCTCAAGTGATAAAGCTCAGAAGTTTCCCAGATGCTTGTTGCTGTGGTTTGCAGAAAATATCCATTGGAGCCAGGTAATTTTAGGAGATGCACTGATTACACTACTGTGAATGTGTTTGAAAAGGAGGAAAATAGCTGCAGGAGCAACTCCTGCTTCCACTCTCTGCTAACACAATTCCTTCTTTTCTGCTTTTATCGGTGACATTTGTCACTGAAAGATTGTGACCTAATCTCCACTATACAACACATTTTTACATTCACATGTAAAAAAGGAGTAAATGCAACACAGAACACAAACAAAAAATCTGAAAAAACTCACATTGCTTTTATAGTCCCTTTTCACATAAACCATGTATAGCTTTAAAGAGTGATAATGACGTAAATCACAAAGGACACTAAAAGCATAGAATACTAAGGTCTTCAGGCAAATACTTACAAGAACAGCATTAGGTTTTAGACAGAAAAGACTAGAACAATAGTGAAAGTTATGACAGTACTCTTAAAACACAGAATAAATTAGTAAAGTGTACATGTCTTTTCTCAACGTTTGAAGGAAGCTACTGAATTCCTCCTAGAGTCCTGGCTTTTGGTTCAATTTTCAGCAATTATCATTAATCTTCTGTGTTAATCCCAGGCCAACAAGGGCAGAGAAATCTAAATTCTTCATTGTGATTTTTAATACTGGCAAATCTACGCCAACCATTTTCTTTGTGAACTACTTTCTAATTTTCTGCCAAAAAATTAGCCAATCTGTGAAAGAATGTACTGCCACCAGGATCCAATTTGTCCCAGTGCCTTTTATGAGTCCTACATAATGTTGGGCAAACACCACTCTTGCACTAAGCATTTAAGGAACAGGTTTTTCTGTATAAGCATACAACTCCACCTAGGAGATTTTCCCAACAAATGTTTCAAACCCAAACAGAAACACACTAAGTTAGGAAGTTTTTTACAAATACAGCAAAATACCTATTTAATATAATATAATATATAATACCTATTTATATATTTATATGTATTATAGACACTTATTTATATATTTATACCTACTTAATATATTATATTAACACATAGCATTAATACACTATATTATATTAAATTTGCAGATGGAACTGTATCTTTTCCATAGTCTGCATAAATAAGACAATGATGTTTCATAGTTTCATCTTTAGCTTGTCTTCATTTTGCCTGTACTATTAGCTCCTGCCCAGTTATATGCATATCTTTAGCATGAATGACTGACCAACTTCTGAACTCTTATCATTTAGCTATGATTACAGGAAGGAAATAGATGATACGTAACACCAAAACACTAATTTTATCTAGAATGCCATTAATTAGCTTATCTCGTTGACCACACCAAAGCTTTTTTTGAAGTTAAACACAGGTCCTCCTGAAGTGTAGTCTGGTCTGCTGCCCAGAGGGCGAAATGCTGTGCAAGTCGGTGTGTACTGAGCCATGCTTAGAGTGAAATGATAAGCTCCCCGATTAACCCCTGGGTTAGCCCGCAGAGCAGCGTCTGAGCCGCCTGACAGCGCCGAGGCGGTGCTGGCTGCGCGCAGCGCTGCGGGCACGGGGGTGCCGGCGCACACGGCGGGGTCCCGCGGGTGACTCACGGCATTCCCAGCCCGGTGGCACGGGCACCGCGCCACACCACTGGAGGCATCCGTAATCCTCTGCCTCCTAAGGCTCTCTCACGGCAATGAAGGAACAGCTGTCGGTTTCATAAACTTCCTTAAAGGTTCACAGGTTTTCCCAGGCTTATGAGGCAAACGGGACTCGCGCCTCGGCTGCGAAGGGTAATGAGGTTAACGCTCCTTCTCCTCTTCCTCCTTGTGGCTCTTCCTCCGCCCAGTGCCGCAGCGGGCGCTGTCCGGGCTGTCACCGTCCGGCCCCGTGACGAGCACCTGTGGCGTGCCAGGTGTCGGGGGCCGGTATTGCCGGGCACTGGCACCCAGCGCGCGGCCGGGAGCGCAGCTCGTCCCCGCGGCGGGCGGGGGAGCG
>VXBB01022420.1:764439-780299 GCA_013399915.1 Illadopsis cleaveri | reverse complement strand
CCCCGCGCCCTGCGGGCAGGGGCGGGGGGTTCCCGCTGCCCACAAAAGAACCACACCGCCGAGGCGTCCGGCGCTCGCTGGGCTGCGACACGGGGCTCTGAATGGGCAGCACCCGCGTTCTGCTGCGCCGCCAATCCCGTGTGTCTGGTTAGAAGGCTAATAATGACAGTTCTGATTTTCCAGGTGGTGTCCTGCTCTTGCGCGCGGCTCACACAATTGCAGGGATCCTACAGCTCGATCTAAGGCTTGGCAATACGACGAGCTTCCCGAGCGTATGCTGCAGACTGTGTAAGGATGACAACAAAGGATATGCAGCCCCCTCTGTTAAATATTACTTACCATGCACTCGTCGTGCCAGGCGGGCTGGAAGAAGTGTATTAAAAGCACAATGGGGAATATGGCACGTGGCAATTAAATGCTCATACAATTTCTATACTTCACCAAATACAAAGCAATATTCTGAAATAATTTAATAGTCTACTTGATGTGTGCCTTGAAAGGCTAATAGCAATTTCTATCACGTGGTCCTATTGTGCTTTTTCTTTCAATTCCGCCTGGCGTGCGTTCCGTTTATGATGGTGCGATGGATGGCATAGGCTTACACACAAAGGAAGAAAAAAGGCTTCCCAGGAACGTGTACCAGCTGCAATGTGAACGGATTCCTTATTCTGCATTAGCAACCATGCTGCTTTACTAAATGCAAAATTTAAAATCTTTTTGAATTAACTTAGATCTCTGCTTTGCTGGTCTTTTAACATGGTTCCTTTAGTATACATTTCTTTACTTGCTTGAATTTTCCAGCAAAAACGGGATACGCCCAAACAAACAAACAAAAATACAAAAGAAAACATTATTTGCACAGCATTAGTGACTAGGAACAAGTTAAAAAAAAAAAAAGTCAATTAGGTGTCCTAGCAACAAAATGTCACACCTATATTACTACCAAAGTAAACTAAACCTACAGTCTGACATTTTAAAGGATTTTCCTTTCCTTCTCCATTACATTTCATGGAAAAGTCTGAAATAATTTATTAATGGGTACAGGTAATGTGCATTCCTGTGTTTACAAAGCAATGTTCTCAACTTTTAATCAAAAAGGAATGTACACCATTTATGTAAAAAGAAAACACCATCCATCATAGGGAATGAAAAATGTCTGCATTATCTGTTGTTTCATATTTGAAGCAAGCCATATGTTTCAGTTAAAGTTCTCAGATTTTGCCATTCCACTACAGGAAAACCATGTTATAGAGGAAAGCAGCAAATGAAAAAGAGGAAAAATAATTAAAGAGGAAAGATTTTTATAGGAACATAAAATTGAGTTCATTTCTTAAAAATACATTCCTAAGTCAGTGAAATGAAGTACCTCCTCAAAGCCTGTACAAATAGAAGATTTTTCCCAACAACTACAAAGGCCCAGAGACCCCTGAGGGAAAAATAAATCACCTTTTCTGTGTCAGTGACATTCCTCTTGATTGTCAGTGGCCCCTGTTGTAGAACTAGCTATCTGATGTCAGTAAAATTTCACACACACATGACACTTTGATAATAATTTATTGGTAAATATCCCATTTAGAAGATAAATACAAGCTTTCCAAATCCTACAATTAAATGGGTTCTTGAGTTAATGCCAAGAATTGATGGGCCTAATTTTCCTTTTACTTACAGACTTATATCCATGTAATTTTACTGGATTTTAGCATAACACCTAATTCATGGCTATAAAAGTCATGAAAACCATACTGACAAACTGTAATAGAATACTGTGGAAATTACTACTAGATAGAATATCTCAAGGAATTATATTTCCGTGTCCCCTCAACATTTGAAGAACAGGACTTTCTCTCCTAGGGAAAAAAAAACCAACAAAACCAAACCCATACAGTATGATTTCCTACTTCAGCTATTTTAATTCCTATTTTATCATTCATACAGGACAAGCTGTCTGGAATTCACAACTTGGTTAGCCAATTAAACTTTCAGTTACAGATAGGCATTCATCTCGTTTGCTTAATTCGCAGAACTGACTAATAATGTTCACTTGCCCAAGAATGTAAGAAAGTGCTGAATAACTCTAACATTCATTGAATTCACATAAGTTAAACGTAAACTGCTTTCAATAGCATATGCAAAGTGAAACAGATTAACAAGGTAAGAAATACAGGCCAGACATTCTCCAAAACAGGAAAAACTGGTGTTTTGGCCTAGTATTATTTTTATTTAGAATTAAGTTTAGTATTGAAAAATGTTCATGTACAAAATGGCACTGAATCAGCTTCAAATATCAGAGCATATTTTTAGTTGTGTTTGTCTGGGAACAAGGACAAAGGTTTCTTCGTCTACAGCATTTTCTCTAACAATGAAACTGCACATTCTTCCTGCCTCTTCTGTTTCCTTTATTCACTGTTGAATGTATGCCGTTTGACTTTCATTGCGGCACTTTAGTGGACTGCGAAGCCAAAAGATGAAGCCTAAAGACCATGTATGATAAGCACAAAGTTCTAATTAGGAGATTCAAATTCTGTCATAGTCCACTGAAGCCAGAATCAGAGGGCTGTCAGATCACTACATGCTGCTGGTAAATCACATATGCAAATAATATGCAAAAAGTTTAAAAATATCACAGGCATAAGATGATAATACAACCTCTTCCAACAGGTAAGGAGCAGAGATCTCTCTCCCGAGATATAGGTGGTGGTTCAGGTGGTTCGAGTGAGTCTTTTTTGCCCTCTGAAGGGTGAGCCAGACATGAGAATAAACTGGAGTCTCAAGGCCTTGTTGTTTCTTGGTTTGTCACGTTGTTTATTATTTCTTATCTTACAATTTTCTCTGTGCTCGGCCAAGGTGTTCACAGCAGCTCGGACACAGGTGACTCCCCCCACGATGGGATGTCGTTACCTCTTATACAGAAAATTACATGTGTTTTATTTACAGTTCCGTGCCAATGCCTATCACCTATACTAAAAGGATCATTTCTACTTTGACCCAANTATACTAAAAGGGTCATTTCTACTTTGACCCAATCCCCTTGAACTACTTTGTGCCATCATCACCTCAGAAGATCAATGCCAAGGGAGAACAAGAAGAACCTAGGGCACCACACTAAAACCTCCATCTTGTCCCCCATTCAGCTCCATTCTAAGAACCCCAAAACTACAAAATTTTCCACCCGGTGATTAACTACACTACTGTCTGTCACGCCTTTGTGACTTGTAATTCCTCTCTGTGTTGGAAGTTTTTCACATGGACTAAAATCAAAGCCTGTGTCTTCCTGGGCTCTGTGCCAGGGTATGCAATCCCCCTGGACAGACCCCAGACCCCCCTGGCCAGGATTCAAACCCTCTTTCTCAGGTCCCAGGCCTCTCTGCCGAGGTCAGTGACCTTCCAGGGCAACTGAAGGAATGCCCTGGACTCCAACACAGAGATATTGTGTATTCTCACCTCTTAGTAATAATACTATCTAATTTACTTTCTTCAACAGAAATACTTATTAGAATGAAAGACTCCTATATGGATCACATAAGATTCCCTGATCCATTTTGTAAGAAAAAAATACCTGACAGCAGTCAGATGTTTTCCTAGCACCAATACAATGACCATGCCACCTTCTGGGTTTTAATTTTAAACTTAAATTCTTAAATTTTATTTTTTTAATTTTTTTTTGTTTTAAATGTCTGTATTTGGCCAATATAATTCATAAAGAAATAGTCCTCCTGTTAATGGATATGGTCTTCTTATATGTATGTGTGGCAGAGTGAGAAAGAGAAGACTCTTGGTCAGTCATGAGAAATATGACACTCATTATGTGGATTATTATGATTAGATTTGTTGCTAATACAGAATCTAAATGTTGTCAATGCAGTATATAATATCAGCAGGTATAAAAGGTTATGGTATATCAGGTTCGGCTACAAATGAACAGGTTTATTTATAGTCTTTGGCCTTGCAGCACTTTTACTCACCCACCCAAAAGTGGGTGCTCCCTGTCTTAGGGCTGGACACCCTGCAGGTGTCCCTGTGGGGCTGGGGATTCACCAGTTAGCTGCCTGCAACCTCAGGATACCAGTCTACTCAGCTGGCCCAGTCTTCAGCAGCATTTTATAGATTTTCAGGCTGATGCATACCAAAGTCAATAGCAATCACCACAACTCCCCCATCTCTGGAGTGGATTGATTAAGTAAGCACCCAAATCATTCCTCCTGCAATTCTCACCTAGTGTTCTCACCTCAAGACAAACCATATTGCCCATCAGAGATGGTGGCAAGGGAGATGGGGTATTTGCTAAGACCTTACTGTCTTTCATCACTGTATGTCCAACAGTTCTGCTGTGGCTCTTGACCTGCTGTAGAAAACCTACCTGGTGGGATAACACTTTCTGTTATAGTGAACATTAAAGAGGTCAAGTGTGAACATAAGAGACACCTCTGTCTGAGAGATAACCATGGTGAAGGTTTTATTTGACCAGGATATGCACCTGTTTCTACTGAACCTAGTGGGAGGTCTATGCCAGATGGTACTGCCCGTCCAAAAATGCCTTAGTGCATACCTGCCATAGTGCATGGTAACCAAACAGATTTATCTCCACCTCAGTGTGAGCTTACACAAAGAATATGAAGCTGACTATCTCACCTGTGCCTTTGTCACAGTCTGTTGTGCCAGATCTGTCCCCTATCATCTGCTCTCCAGCTGCACTGAGCCTTGGCCCTGGAGTCTCCCAGAGTGCTGCTTCATTGGCTTGCCTGAAGCGGGCAGGTGATTCAGCTAAAATATGTAAAGTTCCCAATATCACTGACCCATTGCAGGTACTGCTAAGGGAGGATTACCTATTTATGTTAATTGGCTGTTAGTAAGTGGAAGTCAACTCAAATTTCAGGTAGAACTTGGTCTATTGTATTCAGCTAGTCTGAGTGCATGTTATAAAAACTTTAACCTCAGGGACATTTAGGTGTGTTATTTATGTTAGGACCAGCTTGTGTTTTAGAAAGAGACAAATGTTCTGTCCTTCAAAGCAGAGCAGAACAGATGCCACTACAGAACAAACAGTGGTGGTTAAAAAGTAGGTGAGCCAGAGATGTAAGACATGCTTTTAAAAGCATGGGTGGTTTTGTTGGTTTTTTTCTGTTTCTTTGCATCTGTTTTCTTTCGGAAATGACTGATGAGGTCATGTAGCAGTTTGAAAAAATAAATGAGGCAACTGATGAATATTTTAGAATCAAGTTCCTATGTAACAGCTAAAATTTCTATTCTCTTATATGTATTTCTAAATGAAGGTACCAAAGCCTGTGAAAAAAACTGGCACTGAGGCTGAAAATGAAATGTTCCCACATAAGAAGAAACAATTAGAAAAAAATGTAATTTTTAACCCCTATCTGCAGCTGGGAAGTTAGACAAATCTATATCAACCATTGCAACCACTGTCCCACCAAATGCCTGTACAGCAAGCATTTTTTTTCTAAATGAAAGTAAATTTTGTTATAAGAGGTGACAGAAGAAATCAGACACTAAAGCTTTCCATGTATATGATCCAGGCATTCACTTAGTACTTGAATAATTGTGGGCTTGCTAGCATGCTTCAATCAGACACAATCAAGTCGACCACACAAAAGTGTTTTTCTTGTTTCCAAAACCAAACATTTTTCATCTTGCTGAAAATACAGTAAAATAACTCATGCAAAAATGTTAAAACACAGACCTCTTGTGCTATTACAGTAACACAAACCTCCTGGAGATGAGTGTCTTTCTTTTCTGAATGCTGGAATTGCACAGCTTCTAGTTTGACTAGTTGTAAGCTCCACGTATCTTTTTGGATGCATATTTGAATCTATTCCTTATAATTTAATTAATTAACAGAAATACTCTGGTATTTGTTTGTTGCTTTGATGAAAATACTGTAACTAGGAAGAGGCAAGACTCTTTAGCTAAGAAGTTTTGTGAGATGAATAATTTATTCTGCAGGCATAATATATCAAGGAAGGTAATTAAAGTAAGATTGCAATTAATACAGTTAATTAGTTAAGTGACCCTGAAGCTTCAAATTGCATTTGATATCTGAGGTACCAACAAAGATTAATTTCTAGCAAAAATAAGTTATTTGTATGTGATATATTTATAACTATTATAGTATATATTTCCTTGTAATTAGTCACAATTGTCCAAGTGTGCCTGGAGGTTCAGAATGAGATTCTCTTCATGTTGCATATGAAGCCTATTGCATATGAAGGTATAAAAGTGAGTTATTTTCTTATTATTCTGCTATTTTATATGGTCAAGTGTAATTAATGAAACTCCATTTAGAACATGGAAGAAATTACTAATTTATTGGAATGTCCACATTTCAGCACAGTACAATTACCAGTGAGTATACTAGTTTCTCTTTGAATTTGTCCATACTGTCCACCTAACAGATCAGCATTACCAGTGTATTTTTTGAAATTCCAGAATTTCTGACAGCATCTGAGATGAAGTACTCCAAGCAACAATTACAAAACCTGAAGAAGCTTCCTAAAACTTTAACTATTATAATACATTTTGGTGCAAAAAGGAAAATGCTTGGGGTTTTTTCATATTTCAGCAAGTCTCAAAATACATTAAAAATGTCATTACTTAATAAGGATTACTTCTAAATCATTGTACCATACTGGGACTCATGCCTTTTTGAGTATTATTTATGGGGAAGAACAAGCTGGCATGTCACGTCAGGTAATCCCATATGTACCGATAAGAACAAAGAATTTCCTAGATTTAACTTTAGTTCTCAGGAAAATCTTCTGCCGCCTCAAATAAAGAGTTCCACAGACACAGCAGAGCTGGGAGAGATACTTAGGGCTTCCAAAGACCTCACTAACACCCTGGCAAAAGGATTTATTTCAGCTTGGAGAAGAAAAGGCTTTGGGATGACCTTATTTCAGCTTTGCAGTTCCTGAAGGGAGCCTACGAAAGAGATGGAAAAGGACTTCTCACAAGAGCATGTAGTGACAGGACAAGGAGGCATGCCTTCGAGCTGAAAGACAGCAGGGTTAGATTAGATAGGTTAGATTAGGAAAAAATTCTTTGCAGTGAGTGGTGAGGCACTGCAACAGGCTGCCCACAAAAGTTGTGGATGCCTCATCCATGGAAATATTCAAGGCCAGGTTGGATGGGGCTCTAAGCAACCTGCCCCTGGTGGTGGGATTGGAAATAGATGATCTCCGAGGTCCCTTCCAACTGAGACCACTGTATGATCCTGTGATTCTGTGATGACTGAACTGCTGTGAAAATATGCTGTGTGCACTGCAAATCCAGGCAGATCTAACCCACTGGGGTGTGCATCAGGAGATGGGAATGTGGTATGGTCGCTTTCCGTGGAGCCACCTGCTGCTCCTGCTTTACCCACAAAATATTGTGCATCAGCGCCTGGTTGGGTGCTACAGATGTAACCGTGAGGACTTTATAGCAGATCCAGTCATTTACCTGTTGAGAGAGATTTATTGTTTTTCTTGTTAGCCCTTCTGTGAAGACAGGTCTGACTGCTGCCAGGTGCAGATGCTCAAGGCCAGGGTGGACAGGGCTTTGAGCAGCCTATTCTAGTGGAAAGTGTCCCTGCCCATGGTGGAGGAATTGGAACTGGATGACATTTAAAAGGTCCCTTCCAGCTCAAACAATTCCATGATTTCAAAGCCCCATGTCCTGGAGCTGGCCAGCCTGCGTATCTGGCTCTTGCTCCCTTGGTATGAATCAGCTTTTGTTGTCACCAAACTTGAACATTCTTTTAAGAACAAATTGTTTTCTACCTGTTGCTATAAACCCGACGGTTTAAAAACTACGTGAGTTGTGCACAACCGCTTGCTGCAGTGAATCGAAGCCTTGCTGTAATCGGGGGGCACACACCTTTGCGAGCAATAGCTGGGACCAAAATTCAGGGCTTTCTATCGTCTGCTGCCATCTTCTGACGACTGGCTCAGCCACAAAAGCAGTGGTGAATAAAACGGCTCTGGAAATGCGGCCGCGCCGGGAACAAAGCCGGCCGCGCCTCTGGGCGGGTCCCGCTTGAGGCGGCCCGAGAGCAGGGCAGGGCCTGTTGTGCCGCCCGCCCCAGCGCCGCGGCTGTTGGATACCCGCGATTGATTTTACATTCAGAAGCTGTAAAGAGCCCCATGATTTGTGGTCAGTACACGTGGCTCGTAGTCTGTGAGGTGAAAACAGATCCTCCGTGGGGTTTGATGGATTCATGTGAAGGTGTGGGTTGCTTCAGCAGCACAGTCTAACCGGGCAAAGGGGTGACACACGGGGCCTGTTTTCTGTGCTGGCGCAAGGAAAGAGGACAAACCAGAGAATCCCTCTGCAAGAGGAACGGCGACGAGCCCAAGTGCCTTTCCACTGCCTGTTTGCGGCTGCAGCACATCGGGGAATTGCTACAAAAATCCCTTCCCCAACAATTGCCAGTCTTTCTGGTGTGAAATTTAGTTAATGTGTATGTTAGTTCATGTATACATTATATACTGTAATGAAATGGAATAATGGTATTTTACTGGATGCTGTAGTGTTCTTCATTCTTCAGTTAAACAAACTAAAGCACTACCTGGCCCTAAAAGTAAATGCATTTGCTCCTTGGAAGCTTAGAGCTGTCTATAAAGGATATGCCTGGACAACCAAGATAACCACCAGCATCCCAGCCTCTCTGACATGTCTTTGAAACCCTCTCAGTGTCATCTTGTATCATAGATAACTGGCAAGACTGGCGCCAGGAACATCTGGATCAGCAGACAAGGAGCAGGAATCCTGCAAAAATATAGCTGCTTTGCAAAGTGTTACTATGATTGCTAATCAGCAGCATGGGTGTCTGATTCGTCAAATTGTGTTGTACCTGAAAGTATGAAGGCTAAAGAACCTGTGTAAAGCCACATTGATGGTGCCCCATGTTGGCTGGTACACCTCATGTGCACGAATAAATATTCACCCTTGCAATTCTATGCTTTATGTCCTAACTTCTCTCCTCCATTGACATGGGCTGGTTGTGTATTTTTATGACAGAGGTGAAGAGAATTGAGACACAGCTGCTGTGACCCCCGTATGTCTAAGCCGCACTGGAAATGGTAGATCCCTGATTATCCAGGGCCAATCTGTATTGTTTATCTCTGTGTTGGAGTTATAGCTCAGTGTAAACAACATAAAGCACTTACTGGACCATTTGTACAGGTAAATTTAAAGCCTGGGAAGTTTGCTTTAGGGGAAGGAAAAACAGCTAGTCATTTGGGAAACTGCTTCTTTCACTGGTCCCAGTGAAGGGACCTTGGGTAATATTTCACTCACTTTACTTGTCCTTTGGAGGTGTAAATTGCAACAGTTCTGTAGAAGCGTGGCTGATGTGTAGCTGGGTTGTCATGAACAGTGGTTGTACCTCTGATGCCAAGACAGAAAAAAAGAGTTCCTGATGTAGAGAAATAAGCAATACTTCTTAACTAGTAAACTTCTGTGCAGGACATTACAGCTGAAGGGAGAGAACAAAACAGTGCCAAAACTTGATTTATATTTGCTAAAGGAGTAGCCTCAATCATATTGTTCCAGAATATTGCATGACCTCATGTTCACTGCATGTTCCAAGAAATGGCAGTATCTAAGCTCTGAAGTGGTTCTCCACAAGCTCTTCAACTTCTGTGGTGCTGGAAGTGATGCATGGTACTTCATGTTCCTGTAATGCCACAAGTTTAGCTCTGTAACGACTGACATTGTGGTGTTGAAACATGCTGAGCATTTACAAACATGAGGAGACCTCACAGCACTCACTGTTGATTAAAAAATTGTGATTTTCATCAGTGATCTGTCCTATGTGCTCTGGGCGTTGTGAATTAAGTTTTTTATGCCTCAGTAGGGGAAAGAGAAAGATTGATGGCTGTATATATCTGCTACTTCAAGAGAATTAACAGATTGATTCTATGCTCTTACAGGGTTATCACTGGGCTTATGCTTTTTAGTCTAAATCACTGACCTTGCTTAACAGTGTGAGAATTCAGTGTCATGAATATTATTTATAACTCGGCTTCATGCCATCTGGGGAAACAAAAAAAGAAAGAGAAAAAAATGTAAAAGAGTCACAGAAGAAATGAAAGAAAGAGAAGAAACAGATGGTATCAGGTACTGCTTTGGTGGGACCATACCTTAAAGCCTCTCCTCATGTCATGCATGAGTTGCAAAACAGTGAATAGAGACTGGAAAATGATTCAGCATACCCTAAAGTAAACATATACTGGATAGTCACCTGGATTGGACCATAATTTTGGTCTCTGTTAACTATATTAATATATAGATAGCTGTGTTTAGATTACTGCATTGGGGTGTTGTTGGTCTTTGGCTAAATTGTTTCCTAAATTGTTCATAGGACGCTTGGGGAAAGAAGTGGCTTCTTGGTGCTCCTTCTGGTGTTACTGCAGTGCCTATTTTCTGTTCTGAATCTGCATGTTTGTTGGCAATTATTACAAAGTAAGGGATTGTATTATGAATATACAGGGGTTTTGTAAGTAAAAATTGGTTGCTATTTAAAACTCAGGAACATTGCCAGAAGTTAAACCTGAAAGGCCTGAATCCCATTCTGAAAGCTATTTTGTCTGAGATTTTTACCTTTTGAAACTTACTTCATGAACATATTCAACAGGTAGATTTTGTAGAGTTCTTGAAAAAGGCATGAAAATCCAAGTTTCACTGAATAGGACAAAGGTTTCATTCACTTCAGCAGGCTGCTTGCATCACTGGCTGAGAAAGTGTGCTGAGATTTAGGGCTTCCAATCTGATTTTTGGCACTAGGAGAGTGATGTCATTTCCTGAGCTGTGTGTCCATGCTGGAAAACTAGAAAACACGGTCTTTTTGTATAACCAACTGTATTAACTGTATTTAAAAGCCCAAGAAATGACACATTATGGTGAAACTCAATTGAAATACATTGAAAATTACTTCACAACAGTGAAGAGGATCTCTGAAAAAAAGTGTTTTTCACAATTATGGAATTTTTGAGCTTATTACCGTAATAAGATTTTGTAAAATAGTTAATCTTTACAAAATAAAATGTATTATTTCTTTGTAACCATGAAACAAAGTGAACCAGAATCAGGTGTTGTGATATCCCATTTTTGTTGACAAAACCTCCCTTGGAATGATATTGCTATGGGAAAAAACCTGGATACTGTCTTTACAGGACTCCTTCTTGAACTCTTATTTAGAACACTTATTTATAAGGCATAAGTGGGGAGTGTTTGGGGGAAAACATTAATGGGAAATTCTGGATGGCCATAATATTTTAGAGGCCATAATTCGTACTAGTTCTCAGGAAGGAGTGCATGAATCTGAATATTCTGAGACTGAGGTCATGCAGAACTGGGGAAGTTTACCAGAAGGTTCAATTCATATTAGCTATTCCTCCTCTGAGGGTGAGAGATTCTGTTTTACATTTCTTTAAAATGATGCTTTGAAACTTTAATGTAACTTAATTTGGCTCCATGGTAAGATCAAACATTCATGTGTTGCACTTTCAAGTTTGAAGTACAAATTAACTTTTTAACAGTTTAGGCTACTACTAACTTGTAGGATCATTTTTAGCTGTTTAAAAAATAATTGTTTGCCTTTTCTTATTTTAGTTAGAGGTTTTTTTTGTTGTTTTTTTTTTTTTTATCTGCAGCCAATGTGAAAAAAATAAGCCTCAGTATATTGTTTTTCATTCAACTTGATTGCATTGTGTTTTTTCATTTTCTTACTTCCACATGAAGAACCATTCAAGAAGAGTCACATGATGGTATATGCAGTTTCTGATCCCCATGGCAGTCAGCTGATCAATACTTGTGAAGAGCACTTTGCTTCTCTAACATGAGTGATTCCTAGCTGTTAGATCTCTAATGATTCTAGTTATTAGATGTTCTGTGTGGGCTATATTCAGACTGGTGCCTACTTTGGCTCCAGAAAGAATAGAGTAGTGTGTTGTCCTCACTTTTCTAGCTCGTGAATGTTTGGACCTTGCAGTCCAGGTTTTCTCACGCAGCTCAACATAAACAATGTATATTTTTAGAGATGTTTTCATATTTCTCCTTTGGGAGGAGAATGTGATTGATGGTGGTGTTCACCATCCAGGTTAAAGAGGTGGTGACCTAAATGACCAATCTCTTGGCCTTTGTACAAACTGTATATAAGATGGAGTTGGATTGTTGAGAAAGAAGAAGAATGTAGAAGAAGATTGTAGAATAAAGTATTATTAGCTTTCCCTTCAACTGCTGCTGCCTGCCTCGTTTCTTCTGTGGGTCTGATCCTCCTACATATGGACACGAGTGTGGCATCCTGCTGCATCTGGTGACCCCGACATGATGAACGTGTTACAGTAGTTGTGGTGCAGAATCACATGAAGAGCAATTTGGCATGTGCCAGACTGGATATCAAAATAGTTAGACAACAGCCATTGTGTGTTCTTAGGAGATTGCTCAGAAGCAGGACCTGAAGCAATTTCTGAAGAGCAAAGAAGCCAGCAGCATCATCTAACATTACCCATGGGTCATCCTACGAGTTTCTTGAAAAACTTTGGGAAAAACGTTACCATGGGTGACGTGAAAATTGAAAATACTCTGAAAATTGGCTAGAGTCCTTTCTTTATTCTTGTAGTAACAGCAATGTGGACAAAAACAATACTGGTTTTCCTTTCTTGGTTTGTTATCGAAAAACCTTTGTGATCAATTGAACAGAGCACCACAAATATTTTTGCGCAGATTAGAACTGGTTGGTGACATACCCACTGCCTGAGGTTCCCTGTGTTCAGTGAAAACCAAGTGGCTTTTTAAAGACCATTTCTAGAAATGTTTTGGTCATTTGGAACAGAAAGTAAGTAACTGCATGGAATTTCTCTAGACATTTTTCGAAGACAGCAACTGAGACCTGCTGTCTCTGGTTGTGTGGCTGGTATTTTAACATTATCTAATTAACACATTGAAAGAAATCTTACAGGTATCATTGAAAAATTCCTTCCATTGATTGTACTGAATGGATTGTGGATAGACTTGTTCTTGACTAACTGCAAGTCCTTTTTCCTTCATCCAGAAGCTTCAATGATAAAATAGTTCATCTCATACAGCTAGAAATCTACATTAAACATATAACAGTAAACGCTTTTATTCTCTGTACAAGTACATTAGGCAGCTGGATAAAAGAACTGGAAAAGCTTGATTATAACTGAAATTTACAGAAATGGCAATTTTGCCCTAATTAAAAGGAAATTTGAAACCAAAATTAAAATATGTCCTGTAGCTTAATTTGGTATAGCTATTATTCGTAAGTAGAGAGCCTCTTGTGTGAAAATCCTCAACCAGATTATGTAATTTAAAAAAAAATTGTTTTGAAAAAGTTTAAAAATATTTTTCCCCCTAAACAAACAGCTGTAAAGAATTGTTCTGACATTAGTACTGGAATGCTCTGCACTGGCCATGAGGAAGTTTTGATGCATGACCTTGTTAAATGTGAAGGTAACTGACCTCTAGAGATGTGTTGCTGTGCTTCTGCTGGGAATTTCAGTGAAATCAGTGATGGCACAGACTGTAATGAATGGCTGAAGGAGATGTAAGAAAAGTGGGTCTTACCCACAGCGACACTGTGTTACCTATAATATCTTGGGGCCAGTTTCACTAAAGGCTACAGAAGACTTTGTGACTGATCAGACTGCTTTAAGAGGGTTCTTATCATGAACAAATAAGTAACATGATGCCTCTATAATATAAAGAAGGCCAATTTTGGTTTTCAGATGCATTTTTTCCAACTGTTAAATTACAAGACCTCCAAATACATGCATACATGCACTTTTCTTCTGATCAT
This sequence comes from Illadopsis cleaveri, assembly GCA_013399915.1. Classification (NCBI taxonomy): domain Eukaryota; kingdom Metazoa; phylum Chordata; class Aves; order Passeriformes; family Timaliidae; genus Illadopsis; species Illadopsis cleaveri. The sequence continues at coordinate 766,486 of VXBB01022420.1, read as the reverse complement.
AGAACTGATCTTTTTGCTTAGTCTCACTAAAAGCAAGTTTCAGTTGCTTTGTTTCCTCCTCCTTTTTATGCTACTGTTTATAATCTTAAACCATTTATCTTTGGTCAGAAATCTAGGGAAAATCTAATCCAGGAATTTGTGTATATGCAGATTTTTCAATTTACTTTTGTTACTGAATATTTAGTTTTTCTACACGTAATTTTAATGTTTAGTTAACAAGAAAGCTATTGTTCTTTGTTAGTTTTCTTCCACAGTTGTGTTTTTCACAATTTCTGATTGTTAGGAATGTCTGGGAAGGGCATGGGTGCCACAAAGATCCTGACTCCTGTAAAAGAGAAATGTTGGGACAAGTTGCTTTTGTCTTTTAGTAAGAACTTGAGTTTCATTTTTGTCTTAATTGTCATTCAAAAAATGTTATGATGAGAAGGCTGGTTTTTCTTTGCAGCAGAAAATCAGAGTGCAAAAATAGGAGTTTTTACTGTCTAGCTGTTACTCTTTAAAGGGAAAAGTGATATAAGAGAAAAATCATGTACATCCTTCAGGAGTTAATGGAAGTACTTGTTTCCAAAGTATCAGATTTTCTGTATTTTTAGTTGGTGCATGACTAAGATGAGAAGGGCCTTCAGGAGTTCTGAAACTGGTTTTATTTTTCTTAATGCTGTTTACCAGCAACCAAAAAGGTAGACATCCTAGAGACCTACAGTGACTGTGTGAAGACTTTTTGTCCATTTCAACATCCATTTTAATGTAATGCCATTTTTTGCCTTTATAGTGAACACATAAAAATTGCCATAAGCTGCACTTTTAAGACAATATAAAATAGTAAGAACATTAATTCTAATAACTCCTGTGGGTCAATGCCTGAAAAAAGATACTCCAGAATGTCAAGCTTCATATGTATTCATTGGCTCTGAGAAAAACTGCAGTAAATGTTGCTTTTATAGAGAGTTTCTGTGACTGCCAGTGGAAGATCTGTGACACATTTATAGGGAGTAAAAACTGGAATGACATATGCCAGACTAGAACAGCAATTGCTTCCTTTTTACTACTGGAAGAGGATTAATATAATAAATCATTAGGACAATAATTGGAGATATATTTGAAAGATGACTTGATTTTTTAGAAGTTATAATTTAACTGCATGATAAATTACAAATAATGAAAAATCTGTATACCATTTACCCCAACCCACAGTTTTTGTTAAGGAATATGTATTTTCTCTCTATTTAAGGAATGCAGAGGATGAAAAAAACCCCCTAACTTCTTTTTTATTAGTGTGTATTTGAAAGCAGAAATTTTACAAAGGCAAAATACAGCAATAATAGCTTTTAACTGGAAAAAAAAGAGTGACCGTTGGTTACCAGAAAGGGTAAGGCTCATTGTATCTGATAGCAGTAAATCAGAATATGGAATCCTTTGAGAAGTACTTCATGTGATATTATATTCCAACTAATTACTGTACATATGAGATATAGAGTTCACAATATGTTTCAAAGCAGTCATGACCTTTCTTGGCAAGAAAAGATCCATTGGATGCTTTTGATTTTAAAGTCAAAATACACATTTCTGTAGATGCTCATATTTCCTCTGAATGCTGTTCAGGCCATCCTGATAATGCGACTGTGTTTCAAGACTATCTCTGAATGAAGCTGAGATATTGATAAAATGGAAGTTTATTGTAGGACCACTGAGACACATTCAGGGAGCTGGAGCACCTGACAAACGAGGAGATGCTAACAGAACTGCATTTGTCCAACCTGGAGAAGGAAAGGCAGAACAGTGGGGACCCAACTAGTAGCAGGCTTCTGCACTCACAGGAAAGATGGAGCCAGACTCTTCCTCTGAGGTATACAGTGAAAGGACAGAAGCCAATGTGAGGATTTCTGATGAGATGAAGAATGAGAATAGCTATGTGTGGCAACAGGCTGCCCAGATAATCTGTGGTAAAATCACCCTTGCAAAATTTCAATATCTGACTGTTGCCTATGTGACCTGATCTAATTTTGTAAGTAGCATGCTGTAAGATGGAGAGAGAATGCAGTGTTTT
>VXBB01022420.1:729307-748308 GCA_013399915.1 Illadopsis cleaveri | reverse complement strand
TTTTTTTTTTTTAAATAATCTGATTGACATGAAGGCCATTTCAATCACTTCTTCTCTCAACTGCCAGCAGGAAAAAGGGGTCATGNCCCTAATCATGCACTGCAACAGTCATGCAAGAGATTTTGCATCAAATAAGTAGACACTGAGTTCAGGTACATTTTGAACATCTGGCCTATAGAGGTGTTATATTCCATAAACAGAACAAAAACTATTAGCTAAGGCTAATCAAGATGACTAAAATCAATATTCTTTTAGTAATTAAAGTATTTTCATCTTCTCTTTGTCTTTGCTTTCACTGTACCTCAGATATCCAAAATGAAATATGAAGCTGAAAAAACATGGCAAATAGCTGAAAATTTTCACCATTTTTTACCATGATAATTACCTTCAAAACATCATGCTACTCCCTCAGCAGATTATTTTGAAGGAGTCTTGGAGGATGAGTATCCAAACTGCTCTTAATTTTCCACTTATGTTCCAGTTACTACTCTTCTAATTGAGTAGTGTTGCTACTTGAATTCTCCTTATTCAAAATGGCAGTGGAACTTTGCTGCCTTTTGTAAAATACTATTTCTGCCCTTGAATTTACATTTTGGGGTACATGTGGCTGGGGACATGCTCTGCAGCAGAACAGTCAGTAGAAACTTTGATAAGAGACTAAACCAGCCTAATCTGTGCCTTCTCTGAAGACAATTGTCCCACTCTTCATTGCAGTGTGGTTGGATGCTAGACAAATACTTGGCTCATCTTCTTTCTAGAGAAATCCTCCCTCTGCAGTTCTTCAGGAGTCAAGGAAATACAAAAGGTTTTGTTGGCACAATTCGTGTAAAGCAGGCACATTGCCAGGTGTCTTCTGATGATATTCTTTAGACATGGGCCCAGAGTGAAAGAAGTAGCACTGGCAGAGGGGATTTTGGTTGCAGAACTACTACTGTGTTGGGACTTTCTGCTGATACAAAAGTAGAACATTGTCCTACCTCTAAGTGAACACTGTTTCTAATGTATAAACATACTTAAAACATAATGTGTTTTTGGTATACCTCAAAGCATTCCCAAGTTTTCTTTTTGGAACTTTCAGTTCTTTCTGAGGGCCAATAACAACCCTTCCTAGTCAGTTGCGCACAATCACTTTGCAAACAGACTTAATTGTAACTATTTCTACTTATTTCACCATCCGTCCCCAAATCACTGTTGCAACGGTTTTCATCCTAGCTTTTCAAGAGAGTGATATTGACAGTGAAAAAGAAAGCCAGGAGCAACACTGTGGTTCCTGGTTTGCACAGGTAGTACACGAGACAGAATATGGACACTGGCTTCTAATCACTACAAGCAAACTTTGCAAGTTTCATACATAATTTAACTTTCCATAAAGTGAGAGCCAGCTCTTAAATTTCCCACCTCACAGAAAATTCTCTAATCCAAAAGGAAGTCTTTTAGTTGGGTAAAATGCATTGAAAGGTTTGGGGTTTACAGCTGCTATTGAAAGGATTGCCATGTTCCACATGGCCATGACATGTGTTCTGAAGATTAGTAGAGAAACAATTAGCTTATAAGTACCTACCTGTCTTTTGGTCTTTAGAAAAAGTTCATCAGCTTTCAGCGAACATTGCTGAACAAACCTGCAAGACCTTGTTTAAATTGCAAGGTCTAAATGAACAAATATAAATAAATTAAAAAAAACCAAACAAACAAATAAACAAGCAGACGAATGAACGAATAAATGAAATTACCAGGTCTAAATTTGCTGCATATTTTGCTAAAGAAGAATTGAGGCTTTTGTGAACTGGGGATGCAGTGTGTCCCGAGTGTCCCTGGTTAACAATCTGGCTTTCAATCTGTAGGAGCTGTATCCTGTAGATTATTTGTTCATGGGGATGGTCACTCATATCTGCATAGGGGGAAAACTTTGCAAGTTGGTTTCACCTATGGATCAAGGGAAGAATGAGAAAGCTGACAATGAAAGAAGAAGAAATGGAAATAAAAAAGGATCGTTTCAATCCCCTTATCTACAGGTGAGCCCTTCTTTTGTTTTTTATTTTTGGAAGGAGGATCAGTCATGGAATAACACTTGTGCAAATTTTTGGTTGGAAAACTGCAGCAGTTTCTTATGGGTACAAAATGAGACTGTACTGAAAATCAAGCTCCATATAAAGATTATGATTTTAAATGTAGCAAAACCTAGTAGTTGTTTGTAGTGTACACAATTTTCAGAGCTTAAATACTCATTATATATGTTTGTGGAATGTTCAACTCAGTGCTTTTCACTTACTTTATTTCCCTGTGGAGCTGGATGATAAGAATTCTTGGAAATATTCAGAGGCACCACATATTCAAAAAACCAAAATTCGCTATCCATAAAGCTGTGGAGAAATGCCTATCTTTTTAAAGGGCGTTTTTAAGAACCACTGCCCTCCACATACAGATATAGGGGTTCTAGTCAGCAAACATTTAACAGATTCTATATTTTTCAGGAACACTTTCAAACCACATTGCAGTCTTTGTATATGACCTTACACACACTTTTTTTTTCTTTTTGTTTTCTTTTTTTTTTTTTTTTCCCTGAAATTGTGCCCTTATACAAATACTTGAGCTTGATAAGAGTTCTAATTTCTCAGTTTACACATATAATTGCTGTCTTGTGCTTGCAAAATTGAACAGTCAAATACTTGAGAACTAGGCCTGGATGATAAATTGAAAGTGTTTCAACCTTTAACCGCACAGGTCTTTCAGTCCTGCCTACTTGCATAAAACTGACAAAACCACATTTTTATGGTTTGTTTTCTGTGCAGCAGATCTAAACCAGGAAAAGAAACTAGATCATATTCTGCTTCAATTAGTATCAAAGTAAAGAGAGAATTTTGAATTACAGAAGCATTGTGTGTTATTGAAGGAGGTCTAAGAAAGAGAAAATATCCAGCTTCCTTTTGCAAACCTGAGTTGAGCACAGAAAGCTGACAACTCTGGGAAAAAAATATTCTCCTTTCCTATAATATGATCCTCTATGAATTGCTTAGGAGGTCATTCCATTTATGGATTTCCACATTCTGCTCTCAGCTTCCCAGCTTCAGTGAGACATTAATCACACAAATAATCCAGCCATCTCTGGATTATCTATTTTTTAAACCTAAGTTTCACATCAATTCATTGATATGAGACCATTTCTAGATGCCTCTTTTACCTGCCGGCTTGGCCCTTTATTGAAGTAGTCAGATTGACATTTGAACTGTGTAAGTAAAGACAGAGTAGCAAGGATGTTCTGATATATATCAGATAGAGACATAATTTCCAGCAGAAGTGTATACAATTTACAATAACCCACAAATCAGGCTGTCATCGCTTATATGTTCCTTTTCACATTTGTGAGACCCTGCCTTTTCTGCTTTATGTACTGTCAGCACTTCCACTCCTCTTTAACAAAAATAGCTAACTAAATTTGGGGAAAAATCTCAATGGGGAGAAATGCTGCAGATACTGAACTGAAGCCACCTTCAAAGGAGGTTGAGATAAATCTTTGAAATTAATGTTGCAAGCAATGTTTTGTAACTGTATGTTACAAAGAGGTTAAACTGCACTAGGGAGAAAGTAGCAACAGAAGAAAAAATGCAACAGAAAGAAATAATTATTTCTACGAAAATAAAGACTAAATGTGTATAAATTACTTTTCGTGCCAGAGCTAAACAGGCCCCTTAGGAAGATAATAAAAGCCTCTTGAACCTCAAAGGCTTCTTGCTTGCTTTCATATGCAGCTTCTTCTATAATACCTGTTCTGTTCAAATTAAAACTCATGCTTCTGCTGCCCACATAGAAATCTTTTCAAGAACATTGGAGGCATAGCTCTTGGGACCACAAGTGGGGTAAAGCCTTCTGAAGAAATATCTTTTCCAAAGTGAATTTGTCATTTCTTTAACCCCATGCCACAAACACAAACCATAACAAGAATTTTGATAAACATGGTTTATCTTCAGAAGAGTGTAAGATGTGAATAAAATGTGTCTTGCTTTATTACTCAGAATTAATGGTCTTGTAGTGTAAATGCTAGAGAATATTTGTGCTGAAGTACACTAGCTTATTTAACAGGTATGATAGGAGCACAATATTAAGCCTATGTACAATGGAAGATCTTTTTGAATAATGATGAAATTTGTGAAATTAATCATAGCCAGACTGAACAAATAAATTGTACAGTCCAACAATAAATTGTACATCATTATGGTAGAGTAGTATAAATGAAGACTAACAGTTTAACTAACTGAGTGCCAGCTGATGTTTTTGCTACAGGAGTTAGGAACAGACCACAGATTTCATTAATTTTTTTTCCATAGTAATGTTAATTTTAAAATATATATCACACAATATGATAACAATTAAAGGTATCTTTTACTATTTGAAGATCCCTTCAGAGACAGTAATAATCTCATAAAGAGGAAAATAAAAGTCTGAATGATATATCTGAAAAATTTTCAGCTCTGCAGGATTGTGTCTGGAGGAAGAAAACAAGATACCAAAACAACGACAAACCTGGTGGTGACATAGCACTGGAAGTACAGTGGGATCATGCCTTTTGTCCAGGTTGAGATGCTCTCTGGTACCAAATTTTTGGTAAAGGACACTGTGTATTACAAGTATTTTAATATTCAGATGTTTCAAAATGAAAAGTAATGAAAAAACAACAGTAGAAGTGAAAGCTGCTCTAAATGGCAGAGATTATGCTTTAGGCTGAATGAGAAAATATGTAATTTGTAACATGATTCTCAGAAGCAGAATGTCAGCAAAGCTAAGGAGTTATCTGGAAGTGGTAGGAAGGCTGAAGAACTGAAGAGATCATCCCACATTCCAGAAGTGTGCATAATTCCACCATGGTGCAATTTGACAGTTCAAATGTGCGGTGGTGAAATACTTTGGGTAAAGATAAAAGGAAGAGAAACCAAAAGCAGAAATAATAACAACCAGCTGTTACACTTCAGAAGATCTGGAAAAGAGTGAGGGAAAAGAATTCCTTTTTTTTATGCTGTGGGGAGTGCTCTGCACTCCTGAGGAATGTTTACAACTCATATATTTACTGGTTAGCAAACACAACAATCCTGCATCACTGAAAAGGTCTGTAATCTATGCAGAAAAGAGATTTTTGGAAGCAGTGCTTAATTCTGCTTGTAAAGTAAAAGCCTACTGTGAGGGACTGGTGGAGAATCATTCTCTTTAGCAAAACAGCACATGTTTTTGATATAGTCAGTTTTCCGAATTCCATCCATTTTTGGGTGGAACTTTTGATGAAGTTTTGATGACATGGCAGTCAGCTTAGGAGAGAAGTGTGGTATGAAGAGATAAACATTTATCAAGTATTTGTTCTTGCCAAAGCAGGGCTTAACTGAATGGTTCTTTGAAAGGTTCAAATCACCTGAGCCTGAGGGACTTCACAAATTGATAAAGTTCAATGTAAGTTTGAGCTTTGTTGTATCACTGTGGACATTTGTCTGCCCTGAAATGGCACACACAAGTCAGGGCACTGCACAGCTGGAAAGGTGAACTGTAAATAGAATGAAAGTCTGCTGATTTTCCAAATATACACTTGAAAGTGCTATTTTGCTTCAGTTCTAAAAAAATGCTGAAACAGGGGTTTGAATTCTGTTTTTGTTAAATAGAGATCACTATTTGTTGCTTTTTTGTTATTTTAAGAGTTCCAAAAAGTCTGAATGCAAGAGATAAAGTTTTCTCTGTCTGCTGTGTGATGTCTCAAGTTGACCTATATGATGACAAGTTGGCATCGGGTGAGAAGTGTTCACTGACAGGAAGAAAAACACACAGTTTTTCTAAGAGAAGGTTAGAGCACAGAAATATTCTTTTTTTTGTTCGTATGTTTTTACAAACTCCCAAGCTGATCTGGTCAAGTTCTTCATCCACACCAGGGTCTCCACTTCCTGTCCATAGAAATTTAGCCCCACAAGTTATATGCCTCATTCCTGACCCATATTAAAATTTTTCTATGAAGTATGGTCAAAAATACAAAAAACTGTTCTTTTATAAGGGCAGCAGCAGAACACTCTAGGTATTCTTAGAGTTTGTTCTTATGAATTTTTAAGTCTTGCTTAACAAAAATAAATATTCGATTTATTTACAAAATCTTCTTCAGCCCCCTTCAGTACTAACCATACTGGAGCCCTCATTCAAGAATCTGCAGTGATGTGAACAATGTTTCACAGGAAGAAACACTTCCATAAAGAAACATGATTGACTGGTGTGATTAATTCTTATCATCATAAAATTCATAACCAAGATAAAACTAGTCTGGAACAGTAATGAAAACATTGTTGTTACATAGGAAAAATATGAAAGGACATTTTTTTCCTTTTTTAGTTTAATAAACCTGTGAACAGTGCAACTGTTTCCAGGTTTTCTGAAATACAAAATTATGTGAGTAAAAGCCGAAGGATTTTTCTAAGCTAAATCAAGACAGTGTTGCAACTGTTAATTCATATGTCTCTCAAAATCAAAGCATTCTCTTCTAAAAGGCAATATATTAAATGAATGAATTCTTAAAGATATTTGAAGTGTCTTCAAATTATTTATGTGGGAAGAAAGCCTGCAGTAGCAAAGAGGTAGTAACAACAACTACAACAAATATTTTTCAGGAAAACAAGTGGACATGAACTTTGCAGGTCCAATAAACTTAATGATAAGAAGTACAGCAAAAGGAGTTTTGTCCCTATTAGAATTTATTTAAAATTCTCCCATAAGTTACACTAAGCAGAAATATTGGCTTAGATCACAAATCCCACTCAGGCACTGCCTTATCACAGATTTCTCAAAAGCACTAACCTACATGACCTTTGTGTGAGTCTCAGGCGACTCCAATTATTCTGCTGTGAGCTCTGATTCTTTTACATAGTCTGACCTTAACTTAAAAAATTGAAGAGGGAGGAGGTCTGGGGGAAATGAAAGCTGTATCACATGGCCTGACCACACTTTGTACCCTATGAGACAAGCTGTTGAAATCTTGAGAGGTAGGGGGGTGGGGTTTATCTCCCAAATCTGTAGATATCAAGAGGAATGGAGTTCCACCACACTGGGGTCAGCTCTGCAAAAGCACCATATTTTGACACAGTCAACTTAAAAAGTGATGGGAGAGCGGAGATAAATGAGAAATAGAAAGTAGGTTACGAAAGGAAGCAGAAATGTGGACCAGGTTGTGCAAGAACAGAGGGGTCAAGGCTTGAAGAACCTTGAAAGTTATCGGTAAAATCCTGAACTCAAATCTCAGTTTCAGAGGGAACCAATATTGTGGTGTGAACAAGGGGTCAGCATGGTAACAGCAGGGGCAGCAGCAGTGGGATGAAAGTGAGATAGGATGCTTTGATAAAACATGTGTTGCTGATGAAAACCCTCAAATCAATGCCACTTGTATGCAGAAATTTGAGGTCAGGTCCAGGTCCCACCTAACTTTCTAGCAAAACTTCCACCCAGTTCACCAAGGTCACATTTTGGCTCCTAAATTTAAACAAAGTTAGATGCCAGTGTGCTGTGAACACACAACAGTACACACTTCAGTGTGCATCAGTTCAAGGTTTAGCTTCAGGATTGTTTTGTAAGGGTTTGTGTGTTTCCTACCTGTCAAAATGCCCTGAGTACAAAACTGTCCTCTGCTCTATATGACTTGTTAATCTGTGGTCAAAAATAGCACAGCATGATGGACAGTTCTAAACTTAGGTTTTAGCTAGAATTGGGAAGAGAATCAATTTGCCTGCTCTGTGTGTGAATTTCCACTTTTTCAAAGACTCTTCTTGTCAAAAAACAGACTGAAAAATCAAAATGCATTTATAAACAGGAATAATATAATTTAATGGGTAATCAGAGTGCACTAGCTGAAATATTGCAATAGGTTCACCATTCTTGCTTTCAATATGACCTTATAGGTTTTAGATTTTTTTGGCTTTAATACTTCAAGTAACTCCACATTTGAAATTAAAAAAAATGTGGAAAAAAAGTAAAAAAAAAAAAGTTAAAAAAAAAAGTTTTGACTGCTTCAAAACCTTCTAGGGTTTTCTTTAAAAAGAAAATGTAATGAAACTTACTATTCTGTAGGTGGATAACTAGATCAGCATTTTCACTTGAAAGGTCTTTTGCTAAAAACATATTCACTTGATCTTGACTTTCAGCCAAAACTCAGGTCTTAAAATAAATGACTGAATTTGGGATTGCCTTAGACCCACAATCGCAAACACTTTCCTCCACTGTCAAGCTGTCAGGAGCTGCCCATTTGTGTGTGAGTGGGAGGTTAGTCACAGGCACAGGTGCCACATGCTGACAATTACCTTTTTCCTGCACCTGTGTTTGGTAACCCTGCTTTTGATGGTAGGTATGATGAGACATTTCTATGCCTAAGCTACACAAGAGCTATGGCTGTCAGACATAACACCAGTTCATGTCACGGTCTGGCCTTCCTATGGCAAGAAGGCTCTGACCACATCAGAATCACTCCCCAAAACGTTCAGATTGGGCAATGCATCATTCTAGCTCACATAGCCAGGTTTCTTTCTTGTGACAACCGTGATAAGGAGGGAAATGCCTTTGGCTCTGAGTGGTGGGAAGCACACTTGCCTAAGCAAATACGTGTAGACATTGCTTATTTGAATCTACTTTTTGTAATTTCTTTTTGCTGTATTTGTCAACTCCTGCTCCAAATAAAGGATTCTGATTTCACTAATGTTTAAATTAAATGCAAAACTTCAAAGTTAGGTTCAGCAGTATCTAATCTATACTTTTACCCCATTTTATATCTTAATCTGAACTTGCTAGAGACAGGGAATGTTTATACTGAATTGTCATATTATGAACATAAACCAAAAGGGGCCAGATTGTGGTTCAGAGTTCACAAATGCTTTGGGGGAGGTGAAGAAGATAAAACACCAGTTTTGCTTGACTAGCAAAAAGCCATTGTCAGCACTCCCTCCTAAGAAGGAGGAAGGGAAGGGTATTGAGGAGAGTGCACTGCACTCCATAAATTCTTCTCAGATATTTCACTGCAGGTTGGCCTGTCCTCATTCTCTCTGTGTCCTGTGTGCAAATAGTTCTGATGTGATATAAAAAAATACTGTGAAATCAGGATTCCCATCATCCAACTCATCATAAGATATTAAGAAATAATTATTTTTGAGGAATAAGTTATATATCTATAACTTATATATTCCTCCCCCCCCACCCCCGCCTTTACTGTTAACTTATGAGAGTAAAATGGATTATGGCAGTAACACGATACCAAGACGAGTTAGTTAATGGGATGACCATCCTTGCACTTCTTGCTCATGAGTTTAAAATGCTTTTTAAAGCATTGTGATCCAACTGTAAAAGCAGAAAAAAAGGAATTAACTGTTTGAAGCTGTATTCACTGTGGAAGGCTAGGTGTATTCTTGCTGCAAAATATTTTTAAATGAGACATCTCATCTGTTATAAACTTAAGTGTTGGCAAAAAAGAGGTCTTTGAAGAAAATGGGTAACAATAGCTAGAAATAGTTTAAGTTGGAGTTTTTTTAGTTAGAAAGAGTAACAAATCAGCCAGATCATATGGTGCTCACTTAAGAGTTACATAGGAAATTAACAATGAAAGGAGTAAACTATTAATTTTGGCATCCAGTCTTCTAAAGGTTCCCCCTTGTTTATGAAAAGAAAATGATGTAATTTGAAAAAAAAAGATGATGCAGGAGTTGAGGATATATAAATCTTAGTAAATCTGACAACTGCATTTAGCAAATTGGTGGTAGCCATAATAAAGAATAGAAACAATGAACATATAAAAATATGATTGTTATCCTAGAGAACAGAACTAGTGAATTTACTTACATAGGATTTACTAAGTAAGACCCAAGCCTTGTGTTTACATGGGGAATTATTCTTAAACATTGTAGATTTCTTTGAAGGAATCAGCCAGCAATCAGTTAACATTGGACTGGAAAATCCTGTTGATATGTCCTACTGGATTTCCCAGAAATATTTTGAGGAAGTTCTCATCAAGTGCTTTTAAGGAAATAAAGTGCTGTGGCACAAAAGGGTCCTAGCATGTCTAAATGGAAAGTTTGGAGGTAGAAAATAAAACAAAAGGTTGATTTGTTGGCTTTCCTGGTTGATGCACCAGTGGAAACCCACAGAGATCATTGCTGAACTCTATGCTTTCAAATACATAGAGGTCTGGTTAAGGGAGTCAACATAATGAGGTGACACAGCTTTATTAAACAGAACTAGCAATTCAGGGTAATTTTGAAAGAATCTTAAGGTTCTGGCTGAATGAAAAAATAGCAGATACCATTTCATGTCAACCTGGGGTTGACTCTGGAATTTTTAAGAGAAGGATAGAAGTCTGTGTAAGTCTGTGAGTCAGACATACCTTGAAGACTGCATGTTTTCTTATCTCCTGTCTCTCAGAAAGGGTAGACCAGAGCAAGAAAAGGTTGATAGGATGCTCAAAGCTATGAAATACTTTTCAGATGAAGATTGACTATATAAGCTTGGTTTACTGAGTAGAAAAAGTTTTGCCTGAGGAAGGAGGGAACAGAAATCTATGAATGCCGAGTAGGGTGGTAGCATGAATAAGGGCCTGGAATAGCAGGTTTGACAAAAAAAGCAGGTTTTTTCCGAGAAAGCATAGTTATATTGTTGATGGCATTAGCACAAGCATCTGAGGATGCCAGAAGTTTACATGGCTTCAAAAGGAATTAGATAAATCCACTGAAGAAGGACTCATCGAGGGGTGTAGAACACAGAGATGCTGGTTTTGGCTCAGAAAGTACTACAGCTCATAGAGTGCTCAAAGCCAGGGGACATTACTGCATGCTTGTCCTCATTTACATGCTTCCCCAGCCTCTCTTGGCCACTGCTAGAGGCAGGATGTAGAACACAACATTCCTTGGTGGGACCTACCATCATTGCTATGTGCCTTAGCCTGCTTTCCCTTTGCCATGGCTTGGAAACTCTGCTTCTGCTGAAGTGCCTGGAGCAGTTGCAAGTGGTGGGGGCAGAGGGAGAATGTACATTCCCAGCAGCATGCCTCCCCTTGTTTTTCCCACTCTAGTAGCAGCCTTAAGGGCTGACTTATCAGGCCACCTCTGGTAGGTATAGCCCAGCTCTGAATCCTGATATTTGAGGTGATAAATTTCCATTTTGTCTGTATTACAAGAAGCTCTGCATGAACTTGTCTTGTGCCTGGGACCTTTCAGGCCCAGTAGACCTGACTGGTAGAGTCGTTCTCACTTACTGTGAGATTTTAACACTCAGCATGAAATTCCTCAGAAAGACATTCAAGAGTTTCCAGTCAAACATATAAGTCACTCCAGGATCTACTGGAACTTGGCCTGGTTTTACTCAACCAAGCAAAGTCAGGCCAAGCCAAGCAAATAAACACACTTTTTCAAAATATATCCTGAGTCTTCAGGTGCAGACTTGAAATCCAGACAAATAGGAAGTAGCTCCTGTTTTTTACTGAAATTGTGTGAATTTTGGGGTAATGGTATAAAGCAGAATTTTTTAGGGGACTGAAATTTCTTGCAAGTGTGAATCACCCACAGTTAAATTCAGATGAATAAAGAGTAAAACAGATATTATATTAAAAAAAGAATAATTTAATTCCTGAGTTTTGTGAAGAAAAAAAAATTAGGAATGCTAGAAGGTTTACTTTTGTTAAATAAAATTATCTTTAGTATTTAATAATGACTCACTGAAAAAGAAAGGTTCTAAAATGAAAGCAAAAGGCATTACAGATTAGAGCTTGATTCTAAAAAAAATCCTTATTTTTCAGAAAAACCATAAAAATTCTTTTTTGATTCAAACTTCACTGATTATATTTTGTTTCCCTTTTTCTTTAGTGACTGGACCAAAAAACCCCTACTTGTTTGTCTAGCTTTTATTTGGGTTATATTATGAAAGTTTTCCAAAGTGATTCACACTAATTTCAATGCATTCATAATAAATTACAGCTTCATTTTCCAGCAAGAGTAAATACTGTGTTACTGCCCTACAAATATCAATGAGGAAGGATGGAAAGAAGTTCAAAAATTTAAAGTTGCACAGTTATTGAAGCTTCTTGTTTTAAGTGCTTAATGCCAATTAATGCAGATGCCACAATTTTCCTTTCTTCTTCGTGATTGTTTGGACTTCCTCAGCTTAAGAAAAACATTCAAAAAAAATCAGTTTCCTTTTTCTCCCCCCTCTCTTCTCTTTTCTTCTTTTTTAACTGGCTACGGTTTCCCTAATTCTTCTTTTTCTTTGAATCCTTCAGTGCTGATAAATTCTTTTAAACTAAGATTTATTTAATGACTTCATGGAAAATTTGCCTTGTTGATTCCTTTTAAAAAAAGGAGTTTATTTTAACAGAATAATAACTGACTTTTTGTATAATCATTCACTTCAGTGGGTGCTTGCCAAAAGGCCTGCACAAATGAAATGCTGTCTCTAATCTCACTTGGCCATGGAGAGGAGTGAGCTCCCCACATGCTTATTTGCAAGTTGATTTGAGGGAGAGCTGTGAGTGAAAGAAGCTTCCCTGTGAGACTGTGAATCCCCATGAGCCAGAGCTGCTATTGCTTTTTTCCTCTAGCAAGATACCTGTGAGGACATGAGGTGGCATAAGCCCAGAACATTAGTCCCCACAGACATTATTAACAAGGACTTTCTTTCCCCCATGTGTGGTGCTTCTGGCTGAGCCAAGTCCCCTTTTCCACCTTTTCTTGGAGCAGCAGATGTCTGGCACTGCTGTTGGGTATTGCTCTGGTTAATTGCTGGTATGTCACTAATGAGTGATGATTTTCTCTTCCAGAAACCCCTTGGCAAGTACATAACATAGGCTAAACCCCATCTTTTCACCCCAACACCAAATGGGACGTAGCAGAATGCATCTTCCTTTAGTAAAGCTGGAGGTATTTTCACAATACTTGACACCATGGCTACTACTCATGGCTATTTATTGTGTCAGCCAAGAGTTACATCCCAGAGGAAACCAGACACAATCTATACCTGTTCTAAAAAAATTATGATTTAAAGGCCTTTATCCTGTGCTGCCTTCTATGATGTGTGCAGTATATATTTGCATTTGAGCTTTACCCAGGCTTACCTTCAGAGTTTATCAACCTTTGTCAGGGTCCTGAGAGTCTCTTTAAAGGCAGGATAGCTTCTAAAGAGAGATTTGCAGAGCATGGACTCATGTAAAGCTCCTGAACCACCATTAGAGTTTACACCAGAAAGTTTACTTTTAGTTTTAGACTCATTCATAACTGTTCCAAAATATGTATTGTCAAATTTAACCTTCATCTACTTTAATACTTACTTTCTGTAGTCTTTGCATTTTTATTTGCTTTAATGTTGGTCATTGAGATTTCCCTTTCACCCCCTATCAAAGTTCAATTTTCACTTCTCTTTTCCTCCTCTTTTCAATGGTGAAGGTTGTCTTCAACCAAACGTACACATTTTAGTTTGTGACAATTTTCTGACATAGTTTTTTTTTTAAGTATTGTAACAATTTGTCTATTGTATACCTATATCTGGTTGGTATCACTGACATGGCTGAAGGAGGAAGAGCCATTCACATGAAATGTCTGTGCAATCAAGTCTTTAATTACCATCACTGAGAGACATTAACGTCTGCAACAAGAAAGAGATTTTCCTTTCACAACACATTTCCAAACCCAAAGCGGCACATAGTAATTTTCTGCCGCTTGGCTGTGTTAGTTTCTGGTGTAGTCTCATAAAATGTTGTAGTATTACACCAAGAAGGAATTTAGAGCCCCAACTTGAAATGTCAGTTTCGTTATAAATTGCAGTTGTCTGGCATAAGCATCAGTGGAAACACTAATTTCTTAAAACTAAATGTATGTTGTGTACAAGGAGGTCACACAGCTCCACTTACTTTTTTGTGATTGTTTACCTTAAACATCCAAGCAGGAATAGAAGACCATTCCAAGTATACATGGAAATCCTTTAATGGCCACAGCAATGAATGACTTAGTGCAGATTATCTGAGAGATATGTTCACATTTTGCATTTTAAACACTGCCATATTGTCTGATAGTTCTGGGACACGTCTGTGAGCTGCAGAGGGCCCTTGTCAGAAGCACAGGAAGATAATGGCAATTTGGAATAACAAATTTTAATTTTCAGTTTGTGAAGCATGATTTCAGTGCATTATAGGTTATTATGTATAGTATAGTTAAGTTTAGAGGCTTCAAAGCATTTGGCACCTCATTAAATAAGGCATAGTAGAAGCACATAATGAGAGACAATCCTTTCTGAAAATGTTACTTATAATCTGCAAGAAAAGAGTGAAAGAGAAGCACACAAAAATGAAGCCTGTGAAGAACATGGTGCAGATCATTGTCTGCGTCAAAAATATAAACTGAATTTTCAAATTCTTAGCTGATAGTTTTCTTTATTTGAATCCCACTGCCATATTCATGAGATTAAATCTAGGCATTGGGTACCAAAAGCCTAAGTTTTCTGTACTCATAGCAATCAATAACATGGAATGGCCATAACTGCAAATAAATTCGTTCAACTTTGGAACTTTCTGTATAAAAAAATTGATGGATTTTGCCACTTCTAATCCCACCATAAGCATTTCTTGTGCATTATGCACAGTATTGCTGCCAGCTACATGGAGAGCACAGAAAAACTTATGCCTGAAAAGCTGAAGGAATTTCCACAACTGTTCCACAATGGGGCTGGCATTGTCATTTTTGTCTGGGTTTAGTGGCATACTAAAGGGATTCGACCACAACATAAATAATTGAAAACCTTCCAGTACATCTGAAAAAAAAGTAGACATGCTCTCGTCTTGCTAAAATATCATTCCCCTGCAAAGACTACTGCAGTAAAAGCAGTGTCACATTACTTTAACAGAAGCATTTAACATTTTTACTGACAGAATCTAAAGCATGTGGTTATGGAGTGTGAAATCCTCATTAAAATTCCTCAAGGAAAATCAGTTGAATAAATATCCAGTAATTGTCACAGTGCCCTCATTGCTGTAGTTTTACAATACAATAATTCTCTTCATTGATCAGCTTTATTCTCATATCATATAGAGAGCTCAAATTCTTGTTCAGGAATTTATTACCTGCCAGGGACAATTCTGATCTTTCTAGCTCTAAAGCTATATGAATATGCTGTAATAGCTGTGGTCATACCAGTGCATTTATGGAGCTTCCCTGTGCTACTCCTCTGGAGCAGTGGCTGTTGCACTTTTCCCTGCACACTTTTCCCACTTTCCCCTTCACATACAGAGCATACAGAGAATGTGGATGAGGCAAGTGAGGTTCTGAAATAGGCTGATGAATGAGAAGTGAGAAACACCACCAATTTTATTCATCTTGCTCAAGTCCTCTTTGAGTTTCTGCCTTTGTTTGTCTTCTCTGTAGAGTGGATTTCTGCAGACCACAGTGCACTGTTGGACCATGCAGCCTGGAAGTGGAGGGATGGGTTACTGAGCTGATACACGATGACTGTGTCCTCCTTAGAAATGATCCTGGAATAGTCCTGGAATGGGTGAAGATTTGAGAGAAAACTTCAGTACCTTGCAATAAGTCCTAGAGTTTCTTCAAAAGTGAAAAGGAATGGCCAAACCCTGCTCCTGAATGAAGGGTATTGGAGAAATTTGATGTGTATGTGTGTCAAATGTTAACTCCTCTAGCTATTAAATTTAATAAGCAGTCTTTACCTGGATCCTGTCACTATTTAAAACTGCTTGGCAGTTCAAAAGGACAAGAGAAGAGAAGAGAGTTATTGAATGTGTCTTAAAAGAGCTGCTGGCTTCCCCAGTGGCAAATGATTCTTATTTTGGTTAAACTGGAAAATATTAAAATCCTTCATATCTCCAAGCTGTTATGAAAATTTCTCTGCATGTTTCAGAGTTAAGTGTTTTTAGCTATATGACTCTAATAACACATGAGACTCTCAAGGGAAAATTCACAAAAGCCTAATTTTAAAACAATTTTGCTGCCAAAATTGCTAAATATTTGAACAAGGAAACATTATTAAAAAATCTGATACTCTATGAAAAATGAGTGTTTTAAAATTGGAGGCCAAACCCCATTGCTAGAACATGAAATAGAGAGATTCTTGTCTAAAGATGCAAGCCTCTACTGAACTTTAACTGTTGAGTAGCAAGATTCTCTCTTTAGTCTGGGCTGGACTACTCCAGAAAATCCAATAGTGGATATACCGGGATCTGCCAGTCCAAACAATCGACTGTATGACTGTCGTGAGTTTATAAAGCAACTGATCTAGTTATGCACATGTGTAAATATGTGTTCAACAAAAAGCTGGTATATTTTTCTACACATTTTAACCAGAAGGTGGCATTGTGTCATGTCTTTTGCAAGCAAACCATCTTTGTTTTATTTTTATTTTTTCTTTATAAGACTTGGACTTCAGAAACAACACTGACTCATGCTTTTCTCTTTTGTTGTTTTGGGGGGGATTTATTTATTTTTACAGATGGGATGAGTTGTCACTCATGCATGTTTCATCCTCACTGCAAATGTGGTGTTTGCTGACAGTCTGATACCCATGTTATTGTCTTATTAGCCAGATACATTTCTGGTCAAAATAAATTGAAAAACTTTATCTAGAATACTGCCTGTATATACTCTGTTGTGAAGTGTTATTTCAGTTCACAGCTATGTTTGAAATAATTTATAGTGATGCCAATAGAAATTACATTGCATAAATTCACAGCCAGGACAGTTGCATACTACTGAAGTACCAATCTCTTTTATTTGGTGACTCAATGATTCTGTTTTCCTAGAACAGATACTATATCTAACAGATGCAATGCCTGGTAGAAGTCAGAAACCAAAACAGGCATTGAAATGGTCTGAATGAATGGGAGAGATTTACGTTTTACAAACTGCTTAATCAGAGTCCTCAGAGGTTTGAAAGGTCACTGAAGTCATGAAGGAAGGTCAGCTGGTTTAAAACATTTGTTTGTGTGTGTGTGTATGATTTTTAAAAGGCACAGAATTGCCAGATCCTCTCTATCAGCTGTCATGCTCCATGTAGTCCATAGACTCACGTAAATTGTGGGAAGAGATTTCTAAACGGGGCAACAGTCTCAAAAATTGGATCAGCCTGTTCAGCCACCCATCATGTGCAATGGCTTCTCCTCTGACTCTCTGCTAATTTTAGTTGTGTCCAGTGCAGTATGAGGAGCAGTCCACTAGAAGCCACACAGCAACCAAGCATCAGAGGTTGACAGTTGTGTATCATCTGAACTGATCCACCATCCTCCATGCTGAAGAGCTATTTTATCCATTCTTAATCAGGTTTTTCTCAATTTCATACAAGACTGGCAAATAGTGGACCAACAAAAACATTCTGCTGACAATCTGTTGAACTGCAGACCTACCCCATACAGGAAGAAAGTATCTGTCTAAAAGTACTAATTTTCAATAACAACTTCTCTGGTACTTTGCTAGAATATTTTCATATCAGAATGGAAATAGAGCTGTACCTGAAAGTGAAATGCATTTAACTTTTTGATGGTCCCATCACCAGCATCTCTGCTTTTCACATTGGGAAAGGCATATGATTCTGTGGTTTGATTCCATATGTACCTGTGGGGTCAGTACATACAGGGTCAGTACATAGTGATATTCATCCAACCTTTTAAATCCAAGCAAAAGCAGGAAAACATAGGTGTCAAAATTGGAAATGCTATTGCCCTAACCTTGCAAAGACTCTGTGGACAATATGGCTGATTAAGATTTCTGACTTCGAGAAATAGCAGCTTGAGTCACCACAAGGGGCTCATAAATGCTTTTAGAAACAGCCATTATAATCATCTCCTTAACCACTGATTAGCAAATCACGTTGACTCTTTGACATAAAAATATCTCTGCAGCAGCAAGTAACAAAGATCATATCACACATACAACAGGTTTGATGTTTTCCTGTGCTGTAGATGGTTGCAAACTATATTTATCCCCTACAATGTGCAATGTAATCCAAGATATTACACTAAGCTGGCATGATCTGTATTTATTATTTTGAGGAGCAGCTACAGGTATTGGCAAATCCTAGAATCTATGGATTGCATGCTTTCATTGTATCTCAGTACTGAACCAACCTTCTATCTGTATTCTGGAGAGTACTGCAAGCGCACAGCTAAGACCTTTCCATTTCTAATTATATATGATGGAAAAGGTCATGAGACAGATGAGAAACCATATTCAATCAATACCAGACAGATTTTTTCCCCTCACTGATTTTGGAAAGTATTTCCATGGTTAGTAACACTCTGGGATACATAGAGAAAAAACGGTAAACTGGTGTGCCTGTAAACATATTTATTTGGCATTTTGCTTCATTGAGCATAGAAGTCATCTGGCCAATCTTAATTTTTTTCGAAGAAACCATCACAAAAGGACCTGTAATACAAAGGAAAAAACAATCTGCAAATGCTCCCTTGAAATGTGGCCTTTCCTGTCTAGTTACAGAATGAAATCGATACACAGCTGCAGATTTGTTGACCTGTACATGAGATTGAAACTATAATATGAAAAAAGTGAAATTCTTTCCTGATTATAGTTTTTTTCTCTATTTAGATACCAGTAGTGGGAACAATATAATGACTGTAAGGATCTACAGACCCCTGTAAAATGTTAGAGAATGTCACGTTGAGAAATGGCATATGTTCTCTACAACACTGCTTCTTAATCTTCTCAGGTTTTCACAAAGAAATCATATTAATCAAATCTGCTTTCAGCTATATAAAAGTGTATTTTGAATGGTTCACAGCTTAGGAAGGAATTGAATGTAGAAGGAAACCCTGGATAGAAATAAGCCTTAAACTTAAAATAACTTGCTGTTGTCGGTATCTTACTTTATTATTCTGAATAGATGTGACACTTTTTCACCAGAAAGCTCTGAAACTGCTCCATGCTGTGGCTGTGGAGTGGTTCATGAAGGCAATACAGGAGCAGGGAAATTGCCAGATGAAATCAGACTGGTGAGCCATCTGCTACTGGCTT
>VXBB01022420.1:712428-729280 GCA_013399915.1 Illadopsis cleaveri | reverse complement strand
ATCTGCTACTGGCTTGAAAAAAAAAAAAAAAGCCAAACCCAACAAAACATCAGCAAGGGGCAGAATTCTGCCTGGCACTGAAAAGACACTCTGCTCTCCTACCTCATTTGAAAATCTGCTTTAGAGTTTGAGGAAGGTTGGGCTGTATTTCTAGGAGGTGGAGGTTTTGTTGCAGTCTGTCTCCTTTTCCATTATCCTAGAGAGGACAGAGTGAGGGGGCAGAGGGGGGAAGAGAAGAGGACATCCCTTGGGTTCCATGCAGCAGGGGGTGGGTCGGGTCAGAAAGTGGTTGGCCCTCGGAAGTGATCAGGAGAAGCTGGCGTACTCCTCCATATTTGGGGGCTGTCTAGGATTCTTCATGCTTTCATAAAACAGGAAACTTTCCAGTCTCCCTCTGGTATTCTGCCACCTTCTCATTTTGAGTTGTTTTGGAGACAGTCTTACACCCGTGGCAATACATTGTTTTATTAAATATACCAGATGTACCCCACAACACTTGTACGTGGTTTCCTCGCTGCTATTAGTGTTTAGTGTTTACTTGGCGCAGCTTTTGTGTTTGGCACCTCTCTGACTACAGGGAGAGACTTGATCCCCGTGCCCAAAAACTGATGTTCTTTCGATTCAGACTTGTTCTCATTGAAATGGGGATTCTCGCTACTGACTTTGGACATGAAGAACAGGGAGGCCATGAGGGTGCACTCCTTTCCTCTCTGGTGAATTTGAATGTCAGACTTCTAGTTAGATGATCATCATATCACAAAGTAAACTGAGATAGAAATGACAGAATGTTGGTTCTGGCAATAAGATCTGAGAAGCACTTCTCTGTCACTTAAAACAAAAGCAACAAGATTTCTTTTGAAGGCAAAATATATTTAATTCTAGAAAAAAAATCTACAAATAAAAAAGAGGCAGCAATCTAATGAGAATTATATTTTAAATTGGTGCCAGAAAAACAGGATATTCCTGACGTCTTTCTTAACATGTCTACTTCTATCTGGACTCTGGAGAAAATCTACTAATAGCAAAGGCATGACATTAGATTACAACCACAAAATTGCAGTCTTAAGACTGTAAAGAAAATGGGTTAAGTCTATTCCATTTCTTATTTGTATTATAATCCCTTCCATAAGAATAGCCTTTCCTGGAATTATTGAAAAGGAAATTCTGTCTTGCTTGTAAACATAAGTTTTTTATTCCTCTCACTATATTTTTAAAGATAGCTGAAAATGTTTAGCTTACCACTTTTCAGAATGCTGTCCAAATCTGAGAGTGGTTGCTATAAAGGGAATCTAGCATGGGCTAATGATTATTATGCTGTGGTATTTGAAATCAGAAGTGTTTTAGTATGTACAACACATGTTAAAGTTAAACTTCTAAGGAGAAATGAGATTTGCAGTCTATGGGGCTTGCAGATGATCAGAGGATCAAGCTTTAAGACCTCTGTCTGCTCTGACTGCTGTTAGTATTGACCACTTTTGTATCACACAGAATTCCTTGTTCATGACATGAAGAAAACCTTCAGATTTGCAGATCTGCTAGGTGGAATAGAATGGTTATCAGTAAAACAGTGGAATATATCCATAGTCAAAAAACTAACTCTACAACATGATCTCATAGAAGAACTGTGGGTAGAGAAGTGACTGAGAGCAGCCCTGCAGAGAAAGACTTGGGGGTGATGGTTGATGAAAAACTCAACATGAGCCAGCAGTGTGCACTTAGAGCCAAGAAAGCCAAAGGAATCCTGGGCTGCATCCAAAGGAGTGTGGCCAGCAGGCTGAGGGAGGGGAGTCTGTCCCTCTCTGCTGCTCTTGTGAGACCCTGCCTGGAACACTGTGCACAGCTCTGGTGCCCCAGTGTAAGAAGGACATGGAGCTGTTTGGAGCATGTCCAGAGGAGGCCACAAAATTGATAAGAGAATTGGAGCACCTCCCCTACGAAGACAGACTGAGAAAGTTTGGGCTGTTCAGCCTAGAGAAGAGAAGGTTGAGTGAAGATCTCATGGCAACTTTCCAGTGCCTGAATAGGCCCTACAGGGAAGCCAGAGTTAGACCCTTCATCAGGAACTATAGTGACAGAACAAGGGGAAATGGGTTCAGACTCAAAGAGAGTAGGTTTACATTAGATGTTAGGAAAAAATTCAGGGTGGTGGGGCACTGGAAAAAGTTGCCCAGAGATGTTGTGGATGCCCCAGTGCACTGGAACAGGTTGGCCAGAGAAGCTGTGGATGCTCCAGCTCTTGCATTGCTCAAGGTCAGGTTGGGCTGGTACTTGGAGCAATCAGGTCTAGTGGGAGGTGTCTTTGCCCGTGCTTGGGGGCTGGAATTTGACGATTTCTGATGTCCCTTTCAACTCAAACCATTCTACAATTCTACAATTTTTTTTTTTTTTCCTTAAGTAAGTCCCAATTCTCAAGCTAGTGAGAGAGGAGGTACTTATTGCAGTTAAGGCAACATACGTACAACACATATTTTATAGCTGTGAGTTGAGTCTCATGACTGAGGAGCAGGAGAGGCTGTGGGCCTCAGAAGTGTACAGCACTGTTTTCTTTGAAACAATCACTCACATAAACGACTCACTGCAAGGTGCTGGAAGTCATGCTGGTTGGCGTAGCACTAAACAGCCTCAAGCTCCAGGCAGGAAAATAATAGACAAATTTTTCACGAGATTCATAGAAAAGTAAAGAGAGGAACCTGCTGCTCAGATTGTCCTTTTGATGCTATTGGAAATCAGCCTATCTAGAAATTGCACTAGACAATCTGAGGTGAGCTGTGATGTTTCAAAAGTACTGATTGAAGAAGATGATGAAACTTGCTCACATAGAGTCAAGCTTGCTGACTTGTTAAAATCACTGGCTGAAAATATAGAAAAAAACTATTTGATTTGGGAGAAAAGATGGGATTTGATTTGGATTGGAATTATTTGCATTATTTTTGGATTATAATCACTGACTTTGGGTGGCCAGCTGGTGTGCAAAGATAAACAATGGAGGCAACTTAGCAGAAAACCACGATTCCATTCTACGTGACTCTTCAATTTGCTTTTTGCCCAGAGAAGTGGCTGGGAGTTGAAGCTGACTCTTTTCAGAGTTGTACTGAGTGCAACACTGCTGGCAGCAGTGGAGGGAGGTTGAACTCATCCAGGTGCCATGTCTTTCCAAGCTCTTTGTGATGGTGGTGGTGAAGAGCAAAGGGTTTGGGACATTCTCATTCCAGGTATACCTGGAATATATAGATACACCAGTGAAATTGACAGTTTCCCCAGGAAAAGTATAATCATAACAGATTGTTATCTCTCTGCATGCTTCCATTTGGACTCACTTCATCTCTTTCTATAGCAGAGATGACTTGTTAAAGAGTTAAAGCTATGTGTTCATATCCTTCTTGATGCAGCACTTGACTCTTCAATGCTCAGCACGAGATGCTGTCTCTTGGCCATTTTATCTGTCACATAGGAACAGCAGAGAGAATTGGCTAATGTGACTGTGCTTCAGAAGATTTTGAACTCTCTTAGGTGGAGAAGTGAGCCAGACATAAATCCAGAGGAGGACATAACATAGCTGGACCCTTCTTTGGATGGGAGTGCTCTGTAAGTCTCTGTCTGCGCTGTGATTTTTGGGTACCTGATCGTTACAGTAAGATGGACTAAAAAATGGATACATGTGAAGCATAGAGGCTGCCCCCCCACCCCTGACATTTTCAGACAGAAGTTTAGAAAATTTAAACCAGTATATAGATATATTTTTGCAATTCAGAATGAAAAAATGAAATCGTTTTGTAAATACCCAAACACAGTATGTTCAACAAGGGAATCAGATACAGCTCTGTTCTCTGTCTCAAGAAGGCTTTCCTCCCAGGCAGCTCTCCAGAAAGTAATAGGCAGAGGTCACTTTGTACCTGCTGTCTTTCTTCTGTTTTTTCTCTAAGGAACTGGTATTAATCACTGTCAGATGCAGGACACTGGGCTGATGATCTTTGCTCTGACTCAGTGGTGTTCTGAAGTTTTATTTTTTATGCATCTCTGTTTCCATACCAACCGCTTGATGCTGCATACTCTTGGGAAATGCTTGCTGAAGACATGGTTTTCTAACAACTGAGACCTGAGACTCTCTTACATAAACTTTGTAGATCTCCTGTTTTATGAATCTCTGCCTACCTCCTCATGCAAGTCTACTTTCCCGACTTCCTTTTTATTGCCACCATTGCATCCTCTAAAATCCCATGTGTCCTGCTCCTTTTCCAGAAACATTCCTGAATGTTGTTAATGGGGTTTTTTTGCCTCTCTGTTTCCATCTCAGTAAGGAATTCACTTGTATCACTTAATTCCAGCAGGCCATCTATCCTGGCAAATAGTATACAAGATTGTTGCCCATAGTGTTCTTCAACAGAACCAGGACTAGTTTTGGTTCCTTTGTGTACCCACTAAACAGTACAGTTAGAACATGGGGTTTTTTTCTGTATTCAAAGCAGCACATTACCCTAACCTAAATGCTACAGCTTACTATGTTTTGAATGGCTGGTTATACTTCCCCTTTGTCACAGGTAGCCAGGTTTGTAAAAGAAGAAAAAGAATTGTATACATACTAAAACTACTGAACTGTGAAAAGAACAGCTAATATAATTCCTGTCTGTCACAGAATGGCTGAGTGTCTAGAAACACTGGAGCACAGAGAACATAAAGAAAAAAATCTTATGTAATTAATGAAAGTTGAAAATAGAAAGAAGCTATGCAGTCTGGATGCGGTGTTTGTAACAGGTATGAGGATGGAACCAGGGCTGACTGGAAAGTACCAGCACTCAGGTAAAAGAGAGAACCCAGAATTTTTTACCTTAAGCACAAAAATTGTCTAAAAATCAATACTCAAAACATGCAATTAGGGACTTGCTACAACCTCTATTTGGTTTTCTTATTGGTCTGTCATTCTCTATTACTCAGTTTATTTGTTCTATGATATGCCATCCCTTACTGATCTATTATGTAGTCCATCATGATAACCAGGCTTATGAGGATCTTTGGGGGAAAATGATGAAAACCTTTAAGTTTTCAGAAAGAAAAGAAATTTATACTTAAGCCCTAATTGATACCAGTCTTCTACATCCTAATAGACATTGTGATTTTTGTTTTCTTTGATTGCCATATTGTGATAAAGGAAATAACTGAAGGAAGTACATATAAGGGGCAAGAAAAATGTTTTTGGTTATGATGCCATCTGTCCAATGCTAGCTGACTGCTGAGGCAGTGGAAATTGAAATTATTATAATAGTTTCTGTAATCTTCTTAAATCTTAAATTAAATTAGCATCAGGATTGGCACTTCTAGACTGAGTTGATGGCTGCGATTATGGGTCCTTCTTGCCTTCTCTAGTTTCATTTATTGTTAGTTGCTGTTACATGTTCATTAAAAAGCAATTTGATAAATCGTGGGATTTCCTGCCTGTAAAACAATCATCAGAATGAAGAGTGATGGCAGTGGCTGGGGAATATGCTGAGATTTGGCAACCCTTTGTGAAGGCAAAACAGGACACAAAAATCTCCTATTTAATAAAAAACTCTTTAGCATAATAGTACCTTCTTCTACTCTCCATAAGTAAGTGAAGAAGGATTTGAAGTATCTTCTGGGTTCTAACTGTGTCTCTGCCATGGATGAACATGTGACAACCACTTCTGTCAGTATTTTTGTGAACCAGTCCTGATTAATCAGATAAAAGGGCAAGTGGACAAGATCATGACACTGTGGACAGGAATTCACAAATCTCTTACATGGGTGAGTTGGGAGGACTGTACTGAAATAATTTTGAGGAATCACTGACTGATTAATTAAAAAATTACAGAGGCCTGTGGATATCCAGATATAGACTCTGAACTTCATTATGGCATGGACTTATGTGAAGCCATTCAGGACCAGGTGATTTTTAGTGGACTTTTTGAATACCTCTATTCAACTTGCTTAAAAGGTCTCCAATCTCACATTGAGAGTGAGGAATGGTGGAGGAAGCAATGAAAGTTTGGTGAGGGGGAATGGGGGAGCCTGAGAGAAAAAGAGAGAGATTGTTCAGACAGGCAGAGAGCATATGAGCAGTAACTGGGACTGTGTTTATACTGTCATGTTAGCTTAGGATTCAAGGTCACACTCAATGGTTTCCTCATTGCTTACACATTAACGTTCGCCCTGGCCTTTACTGCCTGTCAGGCAGACCTTGGGTCTGACCATGAACACAGCTGCATACACACTGCAAAAGCCTAAATGATTTTGAGGTCTAAGGAAGAGTCAAAATTTATGTGGAGAGAGCTGAAGGAGGCAGGCTGATAGGGGATGAAGTGAGATAAATGATGGAGTGCTGGACAAGGAAGCGTCAACCTCAGGGGAATTCAAAAGAAAGCAGGATGGTAGCCAAGCCAGCTTGAAGGACAGAGGAGGCAGTTGTCCTCTGCAAATGGAAACTCTGTCGAGGGTTTTTGTAACTTCTCTGAGATGCAGGTTTCCAGGAGACACTCTCCTCACAGGGTAAGCTGGTGTGAAGCATGGAGAGAGGTACTGACAGCAGTCAGTCTCTGGCAGTTCCTCTGGTCAGCACATAGCCTGGGACTGTACCCGCCTGAGGAGAATTGTGTTTCCTGTCAACGGGGACAGTAATTCTTAGCACAAAGGTGCAACAATGGCAACAATCTTCTTTCCTGGAGATCAAAATAAATAATTCCAGTTCATACAATAGCTCTTTGAAACAGACAAATATTTCTTTGTAATAGTTGAAGTAGAAGAAGGAATTAACATAATTCTGAGCACTCTCCAAGGACAGTGCATCCTCAGAGCCAGAGAACACACCTACGCTTGGTATGGTGTGTGCTTGTATGACTCAAAAATAATATTCACAGCTGTGGTGGTTGGGTTCCACAGAGTATGCCATAAGCCCTCCTTTCACAGTAGATTATCCTGGACTGCATTGTTCTGGCAGGGAGACATTGCGTCTGGCTCCCTTCGCAGATGCCAGGAAGCCAGAAAATGTGAGCGTGGTGCAGACTCCTACAGGATCACTCACATTCATCTTAAAAGTGGCAGGCTTGTTGCAGTTAATAACTCCTCTCTCAAAATCTGGCTCTTCACCATCTTCATAAACCCTGAAGCAAATATTATAGTACCATCAGGCCCTCAAGAATGCTTATAAAGCAGGAATTTGGCTTCTTCCAAATGTGATTAATAAGCTTATTCATAACATTTTGCCCCTTAAAATAT
This sequence comes from Illadopsis cleaveri, assembly GCA_013399915.1. Lineage (NCBI taxonomy): Eukaryota > Metazoa > Chordata > Aves > Passeriformes > Timaliidae > Illadopsis > Illadopsis cleaveri. The sequence continues at coordinate 722,053 of VXBB01022420.1, read as the reverse complement.
CAAGAAGAGAGTCCAGGTACATAATGCATTCATGAATTTATTCCTGTTTGATGAGGACATAGATTTGTCTGACTTGGAGGACTTGAAATCTCCAATAAACTTGTAATTGAAGGAACTGGTGAAGAAGCAGTTGAAAAAGTAGATGGGGAAGAAGAGTTAGGAGCAGTCAATGTTTATACGGACTGAAGTAGACCAGCTGAAGTTAGGTTGAAATAAATGATGATAGATTGAGATAAATGATGGCATAATAATTAGAAATAAGAAGATTTAGAAGAATTAAGCAAGTGAAAAAGAAATAGCCTCTGCAGATAGGGACAGGCACCATGGCTGCCTACTGAAGTTAAATGACAGGAGAGAAAGGTTTCCTGTGGCCCTTAGCACTGGGTGGCCACAGTTAGGGTTTCTAAGCCTCATGTGTTAGCTGAATTCTTGAATTTACAGTGACTGAACAAACATCCAAGTCAGAATATCCAGGAGTTTGCATATCAGATGCAGAGGGCAAAGTCTTAAAAACAGTATAGACTGTCCTCATGTTGCAAATTTTTCCATATCCTATACTAATTTTATTGTTATTTTATGAAATGTATTACAGAGGCTTCCACAAGCCTGATTCATGACTCAGGATGTGTTATGTACATTAAAAATGGATAGTTTTTGTCTTCAGGATAGTCAAAATATATGACAGGAATCTGCAGAAGACACAGTGAGAGACAATGTATACATATACAATATTTACATTGTAAGTTTAGTTACATGTGGGATATGTCATCTAAGACAGCAATTTTGGTCTTCCACTGTTCTGCATCTTTTACAATGGAAGAAATTAATTGGTTCGAGGATACATCTTCTTCAAAGAAAAGTCACAGGAAAAATTTCCTTCCTAGAAACTGAAATGGCTTCAACACAAAGAAAAGTCATTAGTTAACGTTCAGTGATTCCTACCTTATTCAAATACTGTCTTTCTGCCTTGCTCACCTGAAGAAGCTACACAATGCACAGCAGTAGTTGTTTAAAAAGGCTTCAGATGAGACAAGAGGAATAAGAAATAGGAATTTTACCATTGTAAAGTCCTTAGCAGAATGTAGGGATGGACAAAGGTGCACAGTGAAAAAAAACAAGAGTCACAAAATGAAACATTATCTTGGAAAGGGGAACTTAAAGATGATACTAAAGCAGATAGATTTTGGAGGTAATTTGGAGTAGCAGAGGGAAATTTATATCCGGCAAGTACAATTCATAGTCTTTTTAAGGACCTGCATAATAATTTGATGGTGAGAGAGAAACATGTCTTCTCACTATGTGGTCATTCAAATCATGCTAACATACTGGCACCCTGTGCATGATATGGGATTGCTTCTTAGTGAATACTAAATAATTACTCTTACCACTGCAGAGATTAATAGAATAAAATTAAGCTTCTCTAAATGCAATCTTGATTATTAGGGCTCTGAGTGTGTTGCGGGGAATGCATTGCTCAAGTGTTCAAAAAAGTGCACAGTATGTACTGTGTTATCAGTATTTTAAAAATTAAGAGTTTGACGGGAATTCCAGCATTAAATGTAATCCCATATGAAACACTCTCCAGGAGCTAATCTACTGCCATTTCCTGTTTATATAACTAGATCAACCATATTGAATTAATAAAAATGCATGGCAAATATTGATGCACTTAGCAAAGCATATACCACTGACACTGCTTTGAAAAGCCTACTGGTTTATACAACACATTTCTTTTATTCACTGTCTAGGCTTTTGAAAAGTGCCTTGTTTTGGTATGTAGCTCAGGCACAGAGCTACATGGAGGAGGATGTACCGTTCTCATGCCCAGTTTAGGTCCTGGGACAGTGCTGTTGCTTCTGCATGCAGCACAGACTGGACTTTTTATTCTGGTAGATCTGGGGTACCTCTGTGGAGAGTCAAGGATCTGGAAACACTGAGCAGAGGCACATCCATTCGGTGCTTTCCCCTTCAATGTCAGAACTTCTGAGCCTCATACTGGCCAGTACTGACCTGCTTCTGCATCTCTTCACACTGTGAGAGGAAATTGTGGCTTCCTATGCAGTCCTGAGTGAAGACACAGAGCTGGCACAGATCAAGTGGTGTTCCCCAGCTCTCCTTGGAGCAAGAACCACATTGCATGTCCAGCAGAAGTCTGACTTCCAGTCCCTGGGAGATTTCCATGCTTTATCTTCTCAGCACATGCTTTTCCTGTTGGGGTGATAGTTTTCTGACAACTATTTCTCCATCCAAACCAACAGATAACTTAAAGACCTGGTCCCAGCCAGGCACAATGCAGAGACATTTTAGATATGGATTGTATGAGCTCTCAACTTGCTCAGCATAAGTGTATGAGCTCTGTGTCAGCACTGGCCAAGTTACATTTATACTGGATCTGTAGTTGACTACTAGCACTTATGTTTCCTACTTTTTCCATTACCTGTGGTATCCTGGACCTCTTTCTGTTCAGATAATAGAGTGTTAATAAAGGTCCTTTTAGCCATAATTTGCATTAAAAAGGAGACAAACTTTTTTAAAGGAAAAGACATATTTTTCCCTCCTGTATTCATAAAACAGAGAAAGGGGTAAGACTCATACTTAAAAAAAAAAATAATGAAGAATAGAAAAAGAATAACCATGGAAAAATAAACTCTGAAGTCATTTGGGAGGAAGAGAGACCAGAGCAGAAATATCGTGTTGTAACTTTTCCATGGCACCATACAACTGGAAAAAAAGGGACTATTTTAGTTAACACTTATTGTTAATACTCAGTTGCCCAATGTTTAATAATTCTTTCAACAAAGTTTTGCAATGAAAATTCTCTCTTTTTTTTGGTGGTTCTTTTTGTTTGTTTTAATTTGAAAGGGCAAACCCCTAAAGAAGTACATGAAGAGCAAGTAACTGAACTCATAGGACAATGTGTATCACTGGATGTGATGCCACTGTGACTGTTCTGGGAACTTATATGATAATGAATTCGTCTCAGATAAAGACCAGCAGATGTCCATGATTCTCTCACAAGGGTCCTCATCAGATTTATTTCTAAAAACTTATAAACACATTTTAAATCTTAATTAGTAATGAAAAGGTTGTACTACAATTTCTTCACTTTCACATTACAATTACAGAACAACTCAGCCTGTTAATTGCAAGTGAAAAAAGAAAGGGAAATTTTCAGCCTTGGAAGATTTGACTCACATGTTTTTGCTTTTGAAAGATGGGGAGCTGATATCAGATACAAAGTGCTACATAAAGGGACCCTGCACAGCTGTGCAGACACCTGGTTTCCAGAAAAGTTTTTGTATTTGTCTAAAATTCTAGTCATCTGTCAGTTGAGCAACAAGGATTAGAGCTTTATTTTTGTTCAATTCCAGGAAAAAAGCAAGGATTTTTAAGCTCAGAAACATGACAGGTTTTCTTTAAACTAGCTGTTGGTACAAAATGAGAAGTAATAACCAGAAGTCCCTACTTGATAACATAAAGTTATTTTAACTACAAATTTTTGAAACAGCAAATGCTTACACAAAAATTGGGATTTTTACACATTGCTAAGTCTTTGGAAAGACAGGAAGATAATGTAAAACAAATATGAAAGCAAGTTATTTACAAAGCTGGTACTCTCATGAGCATGCATCTTTTCTTTTACCTATCAAAACCAGGCTGGCTTGGTAAGAAATTTACTGACTGATTGTTTTCTGAGAATTCATGGGATTGTTGCAAAGCACAGCTTGATTTCTTTAAAATTTTTCTCTTTTCTTATATCTGATTAAAACTAACATTATGGATGAGAGATTTCTGTCATCCCTACTAGCTCACCTCCCTCTTGTTATTCCATCTGTCATGGCCATTCTTTGGAGCAAAGTAGATTAGGGCATCTTTCAGAGCTACCAGCAGAGGTAAACCCTCTAGATCTATGTAGTCCTTCAAATGGCTTTTCAAATGGCTCACAGTAATGCTGAGCTTTCTGCCTGCAGCTCATTTTTTGTCTCCCAGCATAACGTAGGTCTCTGGATTACAGCAGTTACTGGAGTGCTGCAGGAATCAGAAGAAGCCCATCTGTCCTGAGGGAAGCGTGAAATGTCATTATGACCATAAATATGGTTTTGAACAATTACATTAAATGATGTGGGAATGGATACTGGTGATAATATGGTAAAGGGCCACAAACATAGAAGGTTTTGCTGGTGATGCCATACATGATACCCATTTTTCTTGATTGTATGAAACTTGGTTAAAGTTTCCAGGTAAGTGTAAGTTCTGACTCCAGTTCACACTGTCTTCTCAACACAGGCTGTGCATGCAGTCCTACCATGGGCTGTCTATAGCCTATGACATACTGAGTAAGCACAAGAGCAATTTTGTTTTTTGGATGACTTGTGTTACGATCCTCCAGTTTCTGATCTGGGGCTGCCACACTGTGAATCTATGCTCCTTATATTGTCCTTAATCATCACATAAACAGAAGTCAGGTAGTGGAGAAGGCAGAGATTGGAAAGCTCTAATACTGGTCACATAAAATATGGAAAAAAGTCAGGCATGAACCATGTAATTTTCCTTGAAAGCAGTGTCTGCCAATGAGATCACAAAAAGCTGGGCTTTTTTCACGCTAACAAGGATTACCAGTACTTTGTTCTGTTTGTTCTGTTCCTTATCTATCGTGATGATTGTTTCTGCCTGATTGTATTTTTTAAAATCCTGTGAAGGGTTGAATGTTATCCTAGTTCTTATGAATGTATTTATTACTGCAGCCACAATATTTTTAGATAATGTATAATAATGTTGGAGTTATTTCTGCCTTCAGTGGCTTTTTCTGTTTCAATAATTTTGTTTAGCACCTTACAGAGGCTGTTTTCCAACACTCTGAACATCCCTGCATTTGATGGCACTCCATTTAGATAACTGCATAATCATTCCACATCTCACCGTGATGGCAAGACTCTGGAAATTCTGAGTTAGGTCTGCCTGCAGAATTAATGCATGAAAGAGCTGCAAGGCTTTTTGTGAGTGCCTGGAAACAGAAAAAACATCTCCCATCTATCTCCTGAGTGTTGCCTAGCACCTTGTCCTTTCAGAGACAGAAGACAATATGTTAAACCCCAAGTAACCTTCTACATCAATTTGCACCAGTACAGCTCTACCAGAGGTGACTCATTTCCATTTCTATAACCTATGATGATCCAGTTAGATATGTTGGCCCAGGTTCTCATTTCAGTCAAGGGCTATTACAGGGCAGAATGGGGCATAGAGTCCAGGACATAATTAAGAATAACTTCCTAGCTGCCAAAGAATTGTCTGGAACCAATGCTGGGAGACTGTGTAACAGACCCTTATAGCATTTTCCATGCTGTTTCTTTCTCTCCAAAAATCAGAGAGAGTTTTTTTTTGTTTTTGTTTTTTTTTTTTTTTTTTTTAATGTTCAAAGAAATGGAAAAGAAATTAAAAGTTTGCTCAATACTGTATGAATTTTGTGTGTATATATGTAATGTGAATTATCTCTAATAATTTCGGACAAATAAAGAATGCCTACATCAGTATACTAACCATCAATTAATGAGAAGTGACAGTAGATATATTGTTGGCTTCTCCACACATTTCTGAACAACATTGTTATAGTTAAGACTGGAAACATTTAGGACAAAAGGGCAAGCACTTTTGGTGGGGATTTTTTTTGCCTTTTAAATTGTCTGTTGAATAATTTTGTAGATCACTACTTTTAGTATAGATTAGTCATTATTTAATAAGAACATAAAACAAAGAAGAATCCTGTTTATAACTCTTAATCTACTAAAGTCATTATCTAGCTAGCAGTCCTAAGAGAATATTCAACATATTGAACTGATCTGTGCATGCTTCATTAGCTCTTTATACCTTAACTGCATATAATCATTCCCAGCTCTGTCATGGTTATCATGGTGGAATTTCCACTGAAGTCGATGAACTCTGAGTGTAAATTGCCTGCAAAACAGTGACTGGGACAAATTCTCTTGTTATCTGAAACCTTTGAAATGCCACTGGCTTGAGTAGAATTGCTGGAGACATGACTGAATTTGGTTTAATTTTCTGGTATTTATTCAAGTTTGTGCCTCAAAGACCTGGATTTCTCTCATTTAATTTTAATATTGTGAGCTGAACTTGACAAATACTGATAAAAATTGTGCCTCTAGGGTTTGATTGAGAAATCATTTTCTGACAACTTGAAAGATGTCTGTTAGCATCAGCATGCCCTTGACTGAGCTTTTAGTGGCCATAGAGGAAAGGTAATTGAAAACATCAGTCAGCTAATAAGATGCTTTAAAAATGGTAATTTTTAAATGGATTTTTAAAAATACAGCTGAAAGTTTATTGCATTCAGATTTGTGCAAAATACAGCAATTTAAAATACAGATTAAATTAAATAATGTAATTTTGTTTCATTCAAAATTCAGGCCACATTTTCTGACCTTTTCTCTGTAGGAAAAAAGATGTAAGAGAAGGAAGGAGAGACCTAGAGCAATCAAGAGGATGGCCAAACAATCAAGAACATGCCAGCTTGTGCTGAATATGGGCATGTACACTTCCACCTGAGGTATAAGAAGACCCATTAATTGCCCTCTAAAGAAGGTTCTATGGATCACATTGTGAGTATGCATAGTTTTTCAGGTGATTCTGGTGAGAAAACAATATTTTTTTTTTAACTAGATCTTTAAAAATATTAGAAACCAACTTAATTAAAGAGGAAGTGAATTTTGCAGATTTTTGTGTGTGTCTCTGCATATGTTCCCTTCACACTTACTTCTTCTCATGCATAGAAGAATCTATGCCTTCTGACTTCCTAAGATCTTCATTGCCGAGTTAATTTCAACTCCACTTTGATTTTATTTCTTATCTATACACAACTTCTGCTCACCTGACTTTGGTGATGCTGTAATTTCAGGGTTATTGACACAGCCAGAACAGTGATAAGACACATTCATTCAGTTGATTGTCTTCCAAGCAGGATGCTGAATAACTTACTTGCATATTAATAATTCTGCCGTCCTTTTCCACAAATCTTCCCTTTTTATGCTCAGAAGACCTGACAAATTCCATCACAATTCATCATTTGGAGAGATCTGTAGAGGCCTTTTGGTGGGTTAAGTCACTTGCCATGGCCCTTGAATTCCTAGCCATATCTGAGCAGGAACACAGTACCAGGGAGGACCAGCTGCTTAAAAAAGCTTTTGAAAAATGGCAGTAGCCAGAGAAAAATAAAGATTTTCTCAGTATCCACACATCTTTTTACAGGCTCCTACTGCCATAAAAGGTCCCCTGCTTGTTCTAATTATGCTGCATATTTCTAGCTGCACAGAATGACTGTTGTTAGAGGCTGACAGTTCTGCAGCCTTTTTTAAGAGCAATGTTAAAATGCTATTCCTGCTTTCTGAAAGTAATGAACTGTACTGCAACTTTAGCAAAATTTGCAGGGTAAATGCAGTCTAAATTAATAATATTACTTCCTAAAACTCCACTGAGGTTTTCCACCCACAGGTTGATTTAGGCCAATCCCAGCTGGACCTGTGGTAATGATGAGATCACAGCATTCATTTCTTGGACTGTAGGTGCCAGTTAGGAGCCTATCAGCATTGCAGTTGGGCATGTATTTCTGAGGATTCATAATTTAGATTTTAAATATGCATCATGGATTTTAAATACCTATGCAAATGGAACTTGGCATAGGTGCAACATTTGGTTTTAAAGGGAAGAAAGGTCTTTAGATAGTTGTTTTTCAGATTTTGGAAATTTTTGCTGGAATTCATGTTACAGGAATAGAAAAGGCAGTTATTAAAATGTAAGTATTACAAGCTCTTTCTGTAGAAGATGTGGTGTGCTAACAATCAAGAAAATCTGAAGAGCAGAGTCCTTAAAATGCAAAGGCACTCACCTGGTTTTTGTACTTTCATCATGTTTGCATGTTATGCCAATTGAGGTATTTATAGCAACACGTGCTGTACCATATCAAGACATATATTTACATGACAGATTTTCCTTATGCTTAAGATGGAAGTTTGAGGGGCTCCACTATGCTCTGCTCTACTGAATGATGCATACTCCTGAGGTTTCCTTCCCTTTTCTGCTCTGACTTGAAACTGAGAAGAGAAAATCAAGTTCCTAGATAAGTCCTCTTTTAGCAGGTCCTTCCATTTGAAAATGCAAATAAGCCACATAAAGTATTTCATTTAATTGAATTCCTACAGCTAAGCAGTCATTGTTGCAATGTACTCACACACAGGATTTGAAATGTGGGCTGTGTACCCAGGCACAGTGAAAATGGGGAGCACAGGAACACATGGAGTTTCTGATCTAAGACGAGGCAGTGCTTGTATATTTCAGAGCAGAAAGAATCTCTAAACTTATTGTTGCATGCATGGTGACTGCTGAGTATTAGAAGTGCTCTTTTCTGCTTACATTTGCCCCACTGAGGGCAGCTTCTTTCTCCCTACAGTGAGAGTCTCCTTTACTGCTCCAGAGTCACATGGAGATACAATGTGCTGACCAAAAATTTAAAATCTAACTCTACATCTGTGTTACCCAGCAGGGTTCAAGTTATAAAAGCCAGTATGCATGCACTGACACTCTTAGGTCAGGTCAGGCCTGTTTATAGTCTTAGAGGAAAAAGCAGAGATTTTGCCAACATTAATGCTACTGTCTCCCTGATCCAGACTCCTGTCTGTCACCCTTTCCCTCCCCTCCTTCTGACACCTGAGGCTAACAGGTATCTCACCTGCTCAGGAAAGCCAGGATACCTGTGCTGTTCCAGCTTCAGCCCAGTGAAGTTAAATATTTGTTTATATTTGGAAATTAGATGGGATTAACTGAATGGTGAGAAGTGAGTGTGCAATAGCTGCTTCAGAGTAAATCCATGTGTGTGTAATCCTAATCTCCTCCAGATGGGGACATCCCTAGGCAGCTGAAGTAGAGCTCTCTTGCCATGTCCCCCCTGTGCCACCTCTCTGGAGCAGAGTCACAAGGGTCCAGCTTTTGCTGAGCTGAAGATTTCCTACTTGTTCATCCTATTTTTTTTATTTTTTTATTTTTTTTTTTCTCCTAGCCAATTTCTTATCTATAAGCATACTTTGCCTTGTACTGCATGATCCCCTAATTTCCTCTAGAGCCTCCTGGGAGGGATTTGGTCAAAGGCTATTAAAAAATTAAAAGAGTTACATCATCCTGCTCTCTTATCTGCTCTTATTTTAACATACCCAAAGTATTATACTGTGTTGGGACAAGGAGCTGGGGTAATGGAATTGGCAGTACCACTGAGCCCCTATAGAGCAGTACCTTTAGTAATACTTATTTAATGCCAGGTTTGCATTTAGTTAATTAATGATAGAAGAATTTTTTATATCTTTCCCAGTTTTGTGTCCTGGTGGCAACCTTGGTTTGACATTTTCCTCAAATGGGTCAAAAATTACTTGGACAGCGAGACTGCTAGAAGGAAAGAAGAATAGCTTTCAAAAAGTAAACACTGAGGACATTTTTATATTTTTTCCTAGCAGAATTTAATTACACCTTTGCAGGCAATTATGTATTTTTCCATTCCATTTTGTCTTACATATTTCTTTTTTTCCTCTGTCTTCTCTTTTTTTTTTTTTTTTTTTTTTTTGTGGTA
>VXBB01022420.1:653359-712388 GCA_013399915.1 Illadopsis cleaveri | reverse complement strand
TTTTTTTTTTTTTTAATTAAAGCACTGGGGCCCATAAATGAGGAAAAGATAATGGTTTACAATCAATGCCCATGGACCAGAGAGCTAATCTGAACTTAACTAAAAAGTCAATATTTAGCTGTACCTTATCAGTGGAGAAATGTCAAGCACAAAGATAGACATGAACAAATTTCCAACTGATTTCTCTTTCTTATACCTCAGTATTCAAAGCTTTATGGAAGAGTTTCAACATCAGATAAGACAAAACTGCCGTTGAAAAAAACCACATTACAAATGACAAACTTGTGTCTACAGAGACTGGGGTTTATGAAATGAAAACACACGTCAAAAATTCATTCTAATCTCTTCTTGCACATTCCATTGGTCACCTTCCAGTCCGTGTGATGCAGCAGTTGATAGTTAAACACTGCAGGCAGTCTTTAAGAGATAGCAGCAGGAAATGTTTTCTTGCTGAGTGAAGTCATAATTTGCTGCCACCCAAAACAAAATTGACACAACTCATTTTGAGTTCAAAAATTGCTGAGGATTTGAATACCCATGTGAGGTACTGACTGGGTATTGTGCTGTTTTGCAAGAACAAATTTTTGCAGCAAACAATTTGGTAATTAAAATTTATTTGGTAACTTAGGTATCAGCTCACAATAGACATAATTTCTGCTGCAATTCACTTGGCTTTTGTGAATGAGCAGCTCATGGAGTTACATCAGTAAAGATTTAATCCTTGGCTAGAAATCAGGACTGCTTTGTTTATTCCCATTGCCATTCAGTTCATGGGTGATCTCTTAATTTTAAGACATGATGACCCGCATCTCTCAAGCACACTCATGGGGCTTCCCAAACTAGAGGGTAAAACACTGTTTTCAAGAATGGTCATAGTCCAGAAATCCACTGGGTTTGTTTGGGTAATTCCAATGTCTGTGTATACTGCTCTTTGTGGATGGGAGGGAGGGGGTGGGTGAAAGGTGGCCTGTGGTGAGCAAAGCTACAGTTCTGCTGCTTTATGCTCCTCTTCAGGAATCTCCTTACAAAAAAAAGGCATGTTGGACTACAAAAATGTTGCTAAAAATGTTGGTAAGAATAAACCCAAGAGGGAGCAAAAATAACTGCCTGTAGAAAGAGCATAATTCTTACATCTAGTGAGCAAAATATGTGGCTGAGCTTTTTCTGTTGACCCTGGATGTCTCCCAGTGACTTATTTCAGAGAAGGCTGCCGTCGCATTCATCATGGGATGACAACCTGTATCAAAGAGAGGGAAAGGTTGCTTAATCAAAAACGGGAAGAGCCTCCAGCCCTCCATCTGGACTGGCTTTAGCTGCACTAGGGGAAACACAGCCAGAGTGGGGGAGATTATCAGGTATGTGTCTGCCTGATATATATGTAGAGATTTCTTTTCTACATCTACAGATGTCAATTAAGGAAGTTCAGATTTACAAATTATATATGGGTGAACTTACTGCTTTTTACCTAAGCTAAAAATGTGAGCCAAAGATACAGAAGATTTTCTTTTAATAACTAGTTACAGTCCTGGAATAGGAACATGTTTACCAGGTAGATTTAACATCTTGCTTTGTTTCTTTATAGCTCTTTCTATCATGACTTTAAATCTGATCCAGATTGTTTTGCAGTTGAAGTGCAAATAAAAGAATTGGAAAATACTATTTGTGGACTTTTGCCTATTGAGAAATGCACAAATTAAAGTCAAATAAATAATATTTAAAAATTCTATTTAATTTAAATGCAGCATTTCATTCATTTAGAACTTCAATTTCTTCATCTGCATGGGTTTATTTTATAGAAAGGCATTCTCTTTTGATTTCCAGACACCAAGAAATGGAGAATCCCTTGTTTTTCTTGGCAGGCTCTTCCAAGAAGTAATCACCCATAGTTCTTACGATGTTTCCTCTTCTTAGTTCTGTTTCAACCATTGGTATTTGATCCATTTTTCTTTGGTAGACTAAGGAGCACATTATTAACATCTGCTAAGTACTTAGAGGACAGTGTCAGGTAACTACTGCATCTTTCTTTTGACAAGCCGAAGAGATGAACTTCTTTAAAACATTCTCAGCAAGGTATTAATTTAAAGTCTGAAGTTATTTTTGTAGTTTCTCTTTGTAACATGTCCAAATTTCAATATCCTTTTTCTAATGTAGATACCAGAAATGAACTTGATATTCCAGAACTGATCTTGCCAGAGCTGCCCATAAAGGCAGAATGTTTTTCTGCTCTCAGCTCTTCTTTTTTCTTTTTCCAGGGCTCAAAGAGCCCTTTGGATGCCGCATTGTACAGACTCCTCATGTTTACCCTGTAATCAATCATAACTTACAAATATGTAGCCGCTGCCTCCCAAAGGTCTCATCCCCTCCAAGTACAACCTCTGTTCTCTGTTCCCAGCTCTATGACTCCCTGACTGCTCAGAAAAAAGCCTTGGATGCTGAAGAAGTGGTCTGGGGAAGTGCCGCATTTGCATGCTTGTGCATGTGTAGACGAAGGCTCTCCATGGATGGGCTCATGGCTGGGCAGGGTGGGGAGATGAAGATCAGCCCTGCTGTGGCTTCACTGGGACAGGGACTGGTGGTCCTGGGGGGATCCTGGGCTGTGGGGAGGTGGGGAGCCTGAGGTGCTAGAGTGCTGGAGTAAGTCAGCCCTGCTGGTGCCCTGAGGAAAGATTTTGCCCAGCTCTTACGTGTCTCTGGCTGGGTCTGGAGGTAGGACATGATGGAGGGTGGGCTTCAGCTCTGGCCAGGCACAGCCACTCTTGCCTTCTTTATCTGAACTGGGCTGACACTGAGGGTCCTTCTGGACACCTCCACTGAGTGCACTGCAGCCTCAGTGTTTGTTCTCGCTGCTTTGCTCTCCTCACTGGCCGCACTGGAACACAATGTTAGCTTTAACACTCCTTACTGAGGTGACCTACTCCAGCCAGCTGCACATAGGCAAGATATTTATGGTTTACTCCGGAAAAACTTGTGGCTTTTAAAATTTTCCCTTAAGGAGCCTCCAGGAAGTAGATACCATCATCTCCTGTTTCTTTCTTTTGCAATAATTGCCTGGTTTTGCCATTTAGAAAGTTTTCATTATCTCTGACTTTTATCTTTTTTACAGCAAAATAAATGGATTTGTTCTGTTCCTGCCCCTTCTGCACTCAGAGAGCAGTTGTCTTTTTGAAAGACTATTCTCATGCCTCTTGCAGTTCTTCATGTCTGTGACTAATAAGGCAAAATTCTTTTAATCATCCTAGAAAAATCACACTTTCTAAGTATCTTTTTCTATTTTCTTCTCCTGTCTGTGTCTTATTTTTCTATTTTCTTTCATTAAAATACAGTGCCCCAACAAGTTCCTATACCATAACTGTGATTTTACCAGCTCTAGCTAAAATAATTAGCACTTAGACGTTGCATATGACGCTTCTGTTAAACAGCATTTAAGTTGCAATTGCCTTAAATAGGAGGGTTCCTGAAGTAAGATATGAATATAATAATAATATAGATAGTTCAGCTCTGGAGTCAAGTGCATTTTATGCTGTTTGCTTCCTTGGAAAACTAGTGAAGGATACTTTCTCTTACATTAATTGAGGAGAACAGTGCACTACAGCAAGGAATGGGAGACGAGATCTTAAAAATTTTTGTCTTTCATTATTTCTGTCATACTTTAGCTTTTTCTTTACAAATGCATGTGTAGGCTTCGTTGCCTGCTTTGCATCATTCAGATGTCTGACTTGGTATGCTCTAGGTCAGGTCACATATATATCATTTCTGAGCAAGGAAATTCTTTATTTTCGATCAAGTAAAATAACCTTGACTTATCACTAAAAAGAATAATTATCAGGAATGTCTGCTTTTAACTCTACTATTATGTGCTGCATATAAATTCTTGTGTGAGTGACACAATAAGCAAGGTTATTTCTGAGTGACAAAACAAGCCATACAAGCTGTAAGTAGTGTGAAATTTTGTGTCAACTCATCATGCTTATCACATGGCAATAACAAGCAATCAATCACTGACATGGAATAACTGAAAATGATATTCTGAAGCATTTCTTGCAAATTGGTCATATTTCAAGATGCTGGTTCCCAGCTTTTTTTTGTGCACGTTTTGGATTATTCGTTGAATACAAGCCAGATATAAAATACAGTAAAAAACATGATAGATTTAACTTTGACAGATAATGTCATTTCTTCTGTTCAAACATCATCAGTCAGGGGTTCTAATGTGGGGTTCCAGCATTACCACACAGCACTCAGTGGCCAAAGCACATGCTTCATGGAAAATGCATGTTTGATTTCTAAAAACTATTATTAATATTGAAAATAATAATTTTTAAAAATCTCTTACAGATATTTACACCCAGTAAATGTCCTTCTTTGTTCTCTTCGATTTTTTTCTGAGGCAACATTTTTCTCCAGTGAGAAGATATTTTGACAGTAATATTTATTCTTTTAAAAAGCACTGATGTGATGCCAAATATGAGATGAAGTCTAAAGAAGAAATGAAGTTATTTGTCTTGTTGCAAAACTCCTCTTGATTCTTCTGTTAAGCAGTAACGCTACATGAATGAAGTGAACATTAATTTTTGATCATTTCATGTATTTAAAAAGGACATTTTCTAAAGACATGCCAATACACTTGGAGCCAAGTATTACATATAAAGAGAATGAAAAAAAATGGTTGAGGAATTCAACTTGAGGTTCAAAATTGAAATCCATTAACAAAAACGCTGCTATTTTGGGATGAAACAAAGTTATCTCAAAAAGAGTTAGAAATATTTTTATATTTAGTTTGATCTTCTGTTAAGGTAGTTGCAATCCTAGTTGTTGAACAGTTGCAGTTCAACAAACAGCTGCAGCAAACATATTTCTGTCTGGACAACCTAAATAACCTGTCTGTGGAGGAAAATGACAGGGTAATTTTTTTTAAAAAAATCCATTATTATTGTTTGTTGACAGACATCACTCTGAAGAAAAAAAGGAATCATATGCAACCACTGAATTTGATTATCCCTCTGTATGAGAAACCCTTTCCCTGAAACACACCAGATCATCAGTGCATATTTAGGACTAATTCCATTCTGGATGTGAATTTTGTAATCTTGGACTGTCTCCAGATATTTAAAAATGCTATGAATACAGCTACATGAATACAGCTCTCTTGTTATACCTGTTTCATAGACAGATCCAATATCTTTCACTAAACCAAATGATACAGCTATTTAGGTAAGAAATGAGAAGAAATTTTCAAATGAATCAATTATAATTACAAATAATAAGAGGAAGGCAAAAGACAAATGATGAAAGTATAATCTTCCTGAGATGTTTAAGAAATGGATTTATCTACAAATGTTCTGTAGGTTACCTGAGACCAAAAGCAGTAGCTCTTTCGGCTGCATGGAGATTGATTTTCTGCCATTTGAAGGTTCAGTCCACAGTGAACATGACATAATAACTCATCCATGCCACACACCCTCAACACCACATACCCTGGCAAACTCAACAGCCTTGATCTTCTGGGAACTCTGAGAAGATCACAATAACAACTCAACTTCCAGAATGAAGAACTATGGAATGAGAAGTGATTGCATGACAGACAATGTCTAATGCAAGGAGGGGATGCATCTTTGTGTTCTTGCTTGTGTCTTTCCTGTGTGTTCCCTTGGCAATTGGGAGAGAGTCATCCCTTTCCTGGGACATGCACTTGTTTCCCTTAGCAGTCAGAGACGTAGCAGGAAAGTGCAATGTGAGGAACCATTCTGAGCTAGAATGATGAGGGGAATGTTGCACCAGGGTCAAGGTGACACAGTTACTTCTGACTTTGGATTGCAAATGAGTATGAATGGTAGGAATGAATGTCATGGATCCCATTGAAGAATCAATTTGGTACAAGAGACAGGGAGATGAAGGAAAAATATTATGGGGTCTGTGAAGTGGACATTATTTGTTCAAGTGAAGTGGACATATTTTTAAAAACTCAGTCCTGGGTGTAGAAGGATCATTAAGGTAAAAGTGGAAAAAAACAAACAAAAAAAGAGAAACCATCTGAATTAGAATGGAATTTTAGGACATTTTGCAGCATTGTAGTGGGAGTAGGGACTCACTGTAGGGTATGCATATTCCTATACAAAACCAAAACCAAATTAAAAGAACACAAACATGTGCTATGCTTGCATTAGATTGATTTGAAAAGTAGCCTGAGGGAATAAGGGAAAAAAAGCATAAATCATTAAAAGTATTAAATTAAAAATATTCTAAAATTAAAAGTGGGAAAATGTAAGTTTCCAGAAGAGGCTTTAAGTGCTCTAAGCAGAATATGTCGAAGTAGTAGAAAACGTACACATCCCTAAACAAAAAATAAAGCAAGGTCTAAATCCCTAACTCCTTCCATGATAAAAGTGTTAGTTATTTGGGTAGCTTCAAAAAATGGAACATCAGTCTACAGATAAAGACCTACGTGGTGAGAGACAGTGCTATATTCTGGAAAACAAGAAAGATGCAAACAAGATTGACAGAAGAAAAAAAGCAACAAGAAGTAATTCCTTATCAAACACAGGGAGACAGGAAAACTGAAGTTTTATCAAAGAAGCCAAATCCTTCTTGCTGCCTTCCTTATCAGCAAAAAACCAAGTGGGAACCACCATCTTCTTAGGCACATTAAGATGCTGATTTTGTGAATCAGAATGAGCAATAAATGAATTTTTATAGCTGCTATGGCACTGAAATTAAAACTTCATTAAAATTAAACAGGACATCTAAGTCCTCTTCTGCAAAGCTGTTCTCCAGAACCCCAGTCTGTATAGGCACATGGGATTGTCCTTCCCCAGGTGCATGCAGGAGTTTTCATTTGTGTTGGTTTCACCAACCATAAACAGGTTTGTGAAATTAGCAAATTTATTTCAAGAGGCTTATATAATGACAAAAATATAATAAACAGAAGGACATAGTTATAAATCACTGAAGATACGTAAATATATAAATTTTCAGCATAAGTGTGGCAAGGTCAGTTGTGTTTTCTGTGTGCAATTTTGTTCTATGGCATCTTGAGTAGGATTAAAGAAAATTTCTATGCAGACTTTTACAGTCTTTTGATGAGATCACTCATAACTTGCTAAGAAAATAAAATTAATCATAAAATGAAAAGAATAGTTGTGTTCTTGGAAGGCAGATAGCATAAGAAAGATGGGAAACATAGTACAGGATGAACAGTTACTGACCTGAGCATCTGGCCTCTAATGAGATTGTGTTGGTTTAAACCCTTTTATAGTCATTTGGGAGGGAGAATGGAAACCTGAGACAATTTTCATATGGCATAAAATTGCTTAATTTGGCAGGATTATGGAAGAGTCTGGAAAACTCGCAACATAACTAAATTGGCAGTATCATGGCAGACAGTTTCATAAAGCCAACAGCAAGATTGCACAGACTGAAAAGACTTTTAAAAAATATCTTGTGCATAAGGTTGGGCTCTAATTCCTTGTAGCCTCATATCTCAAAAGAACACTTGGAGTCTGTGCTAAGATATCACTAAAAGTTTCTGTATTTTGAAAAAGGCCTTCCTGAGGTAAATTGTATTCATTTCTGATTAGAAAAAAAATCAAGAGACACAAGTAGATTGAAGATGGAAGGGTTTTATATGTAGGGAAAAAAGGTTATTAGAAAGACAGAGGGCCCCACAGAAACAAATAATAGCAGTCCTGTAAAGATGACTAATGAAAAAAGAAAATTATTTAGTAAATACCAATTCAGCTAACTGTAGCAAACAGAGTAATTACATAAAAGGATACTCTAAAACAACTGACAAGCAGCATTTGTATTGAGTGCCAAAAGTACAAGAGCAGAGCTACTGAACAAAGGACAAATATAGGAAACCAAAGCTTTAACGAAAATATGTTTCATTAACAAGCAAATGACCTACAGAAATATGTGCTGCTGGGTGTAGCTGTAAAACATCAAAAAGGAAAATATTTATAGGAATAAGAAGAGAAATAAGTGAAATAAGTGTAGAGGACAGAAACTATGAATCTTCTGAATGTCACATTTAAATGTGTTCATCATCCATTGAACTAAGTTGAGTTTGGGAAGTCCTACATCATGTCTTCAAAGATTTTGACCGCCAGTTTTCTAGGGACTTTAAATGAGAGATAAGCTGCTTTCCAAGTCTCCTACGTCTGAATCTTTATTTGAAGCTTTGGTCCTGGCAGAATCAAAATTGTGAGTTTGGGTTAGGTAGGTCCAAGTCTGATCCAGTAGCATTTATGTTCCTCTTACACAGTTACCAAGAGAAGGGATTGAAAACCTGATGTAGAAACTGACACAGACACTGCTGTGCCCTTGAGACAACTTCGATGTAAGTGTGTCAGTTTAAGGTTAGGAATATCTCAGCAAGGTGGATTAAGCCTGATGATGGTGAGTTTATACACACACCAGATACAAATGTCTCCAGCACTTGCGAAACACAAATTTATGAGATTGTAAACTGGGATTCTCTGAATCACCTTGTCCAAGTGTAAAGGGCAAAAAAAAGAACTGGATGGTAGTATTGCAAAGGGAGGACAGGCAAATTAACCAAACAGATTTTTTCCTTTTGATTTTGATGATGACAGAAGTCAGTTCAAGAAGAAAGCTGGAACATCACCTGTAACTCTTCTGTGTCATGGCACTGCTGCAAAATTTTTCTACTGAGAGACTTTTTGCTTTGCAAAGGCACCACAGGCTGAGCTAAGCACATGGTGTCAGCTCTCACTCTAGAGTCTGTTTGGATTCCTACATTTTTTAAAATGCATTTTTATGGCTCCATCCCCTACAGATTTCTTCAAATAACCAAAAAAAAGAGAATCATCAGATAAAACGTAGGAACTTGCTGCACATAAAAGCACTTGAAAGTTACTTCACCTTCATCAGTTTAAAAACCAGTTTATCAGAGGCAATCCATCAGCCACAAGTTTTAAGAGGTACCTACTACCTTTCACAAGACTCATTATGATTTAATATGTAACCCTAAAATTAACAACAACAGTAGTTTCATCAGTTAACAAGAACTACTAGGCAATGTTTGTAAATGTGCTATTTCCTTTCCAGTAACAGCTGTTGGGAGTGAGGATTATGTTATAGTGCAGAAAAGCAGAGGTACCACTTGATATGTAGCAATTCTGGTGGATGTCATTTGTGGGACACCTATAATGACACACCTTTTTTTTCCAAGAAATGTTTATTTTTTGAAACACAAGCACATGTACAAATAGATATAATAAAAATTGTTTAAAAGTATTTCAAACCCTTGCAGTACTGTTTAAATAACACCATACTAAGAGACATGTTTAATAAAACACAGTTGTCAGGATTTCAGGTAAATAATTGGTAGGGAAAATTAATTTTGCACATTCCATTTCTTTACAGACTTCTGCTGCTTGAATGCTGTGAGCTATATCTGAAAAGAAGACTTGGGCCAAAGCCATACCCATCCCCAAGTTTGCATTTAATTTCAAGGCCAAATTTTCCATTTTAATCCAGTTTGCAGGACATTGTTCTTTTCTTCATGCTGAAGAAAAAAGTGTTTGCATTTTTTCATCATCACAAGTTCACCCAGATGTAGAGGTGAAACAGTTTTCAGCAGCAGAGAAAACTTACAAATTGTGCTATTCTATGCAATAGTTTTGCTGGTACTGCAAAGATCTAGGGTGTGTTTCCAAGTGTATAGTCCTTATCATATGTGCTTTGTACAACTTCTTAACTTATGCTAATAATTCAGTGGTAATTGGACAGCTAGACCATTTAATTTTGCCTAAATCATATTTAGTCAATCAATTAATTTGGAGCAGATTTCACCTGTATATGTGGGATATAACCACCTCTCTTGAAAAGCAAGAGAGATCCCTCAGAGATTCTGTGCTGAGCATCCTCAGTCTCTGCACCTTCCTACTTGGGTGCCATACAGTATTATTTCTGATTCTAATCAGATTGGGGGAAGTGAGACATCCTTGATATGCCCCAAAGACAGAAAAGGCTCCAATATACATTTCTACAGGAAAATCATTTATATGGTGGCATTCTGCTGGTGCACCTTGTGTTTTATAAAATCTGTGAAGATGTTGAAATAGTTGCTTTTGTTAATCCATATGAGACTCTTGTAATTAATTTTCAGCTGGGCAACACACAACAAAGAAAAGTTGTTATGAGAATGCATGTTATGCTACTAATAGATTCTCAGATATTATAATCTACTTAGATTAATTCAGACATAATTTAAAAAAAGATTTCTTTATTATTCATGATACTTCATTGAGGCCAGGTGGATTAAAAAAAATAATTAATTTTGTTTTGTTCACCATGATTTGTTGGCACACCTTTGTGCAGAGGTACCCATGTTAGTTTTGAATCAACATCCATTCACCTTGAAGCAAGAAGAAAAACTGATTCATCTGGATTTCATATAAACTCCAGCTACATTCCAGAACATCAGAGAAAAAAGGACTAAATATGCAGCTTAATATGTTGTTTAGTAAGTATGTTCATTTTTTCTATGTTAAAGATTTCCTGATTAATATTTTCATGCTTGTTTGTCTTTTAATGTGGTGGAGTTCAACTGAAAGGCTGCTCCAGTATTGCAGCATCACCAGAGCTGTAATGCAACACTACTGTGAAGCTGAGCTAAGAAAAGGTAATAATCTTCTTCAGGCAGAGATATGGAGTGACTTGCCCAGAATAGAATGGGAAAAAAAAGTGATGGAATGTTTTGGATGTACAGTCTGCCCCTGGATTCCCTGGAGACACATCTTTTCACAAAAGGGCCAGATACCTGCAGAATAGGGAACCTTTCATCTTTATCTTTTTCTTCTGAGCCCATCAAGATCTCCCTATGAATAATTTTGGTACATCTGGGTGGCTGGAGGTTTTTAGAGGGAAACATATCTGGCAAACTCTCAGGAGGAAATTATTTACTAGGAATTGGTGAATTGGCATCAGTCCCCTTGGCGCTGGAAGTGTTGTGGGAAACTGGGTTCTAGCTGAATTGTACTTCTGTAGGAAAAGAGGAATCTGAAAAGCAGCATGCATTGCAGAAGAAGAAAGTAAATAAGTACATGTATTTTCCCAGCTTTCTTACACAGACTGTTGGGGTCAGCGGCACTGGGAGATCACCTTCTGCTTCTGCAAAAGTGAGAGATAGAAGGTATCTTGCTCCCCTAGGGAGGATTGTTACAGGAATGAATCAGATCTGAGCTCTAGGGTCTAAGGGATGTTTCAACCATGTCTGTGGAGCAGTAGGAGCAGAAAGGTAAGTTGCTCCCAGCTCAGGTGGGAAGCGGGGAAGCAAGCCAGGGGGAGCTTTGTGTCTCTCCTGGTTTAATAAACAACGGAGCTCTGAAATGAGAGCAGGGAGTCTCACCTACAATGTGCTAAAACACTAAATGACTGTGTCAAACTTCACTGGATGCTTTTTGGCTAACAGTAAAAAATTAAGGCTCCTGAGCTAAGTGCTTCCCTGCTGAGCTGTAGCTAAGGTGAATGAGCTGTTTAGTTACTGCATAATGTAAAGGAGGCATTTTGAGGGCCTTAGTGACAGTTCCACCACTGGGTCCTACAAGAGAGCTGCTCTGCTTGCTGCTCAAAAGACTGTCTTAGGGATAATATTGGAGGCTTTGCACAAAAATCAGCTTGGTTCTCCACTTGGTTGCAAGCAATTTAACAAGATTCATCTGTGAAGTTGCAGGAGTACAGTTCTCTTCAGACTTGTAAGAAGAGCTCTCATTCCTGGCACAACATAACAGATCAGAAATCCCTCTGTTTTCTGATGATGGTTTTGATTCCCAGCTAAATTGTAATTGCCCAGGAAATCCAAATGTAAAGCTGTATAACAGGGAGAGGTGCTCTTTCTTGTTCAAAAGCATCTCACCATTCTGTGGGTGGTCGCATAATTCAGCAAACGCCCACAAATGGCAGAGGGTTGTGTCAGGCAGCTCTGTCAGCACAGCACTGCTGTGCAGGGCTGGGGCACACCTCATCTAAACACTCCAGGACACCCTGACTGCCAGGAGGTAAAACTGGCACTCAAAACAACATTTCAGAAAATATAATGTTTGGAAAAATAAATGTGAAAGAGTACAAGTAGCACATAAATCAGGATTGTACTGCTCTTACCGGGGGAATACTTAATAGTCACTTCCTCAATGAAGTGCAAAATTAGAGAGTCATGAAAGCCACTAATAGAAGACAATGGTTTAGGATTTTTTTGTAATATATTTTTAGTCTGAAAAGCAATATTCAGAAGTTCCCCACGATCCACTTTGAAAATGTGAGTAAATCTGCCTTCATTGAGTCCCTGCTGCCCATTTTCTGCACCACGAAGTTTATTCCTTTATCTTCAAAATTCACATTGAAAATGAAATGTTGTTTATTTAAAACTTTTATTATCCAACGTCTTATATATTGTCATTTGAGACATTTAGATAATCAAGTTGCAGCAATGCATGAAGAAAATTAACTGTGGCTGCAAATAACTAAAAAATGTTAAAATTGTACTTCCGTCTCAATAATATAATGCTGTTATACATCTGAGTCCAATCTGCTTGTTTTACTGACAAAAATATGGGTTTGGTCTGGAAAGCAAAGCAAAAGCTCTGAATTGCAACACTCTAGTTGAATTCTGACTCCAGGGTTGCCAGTCTGACTGTCAATTCAGTTGTGATTATGAGATGTTTAACACCAAAAGGAATA
Organism: Illadopsis cleaveri; assembly: GCA_013399915.1. NCBI lineage: Eukaryota > Metazoa > Chordata > Aves > Passeriformes > Timaliidae > Illadopsis > Illadopsis cleaveri. The sequence continues at coordinate 699,689 of VXBB01022420.1, read as the reverse complement.
CTTGCCTGTGCTGGGGTTTTGTTTCCCTCTCACCCCTGTCACCAGCATGTCTGTGCTTTCACTGTTTATGATCAGGAACAGATTAAGGCTCAAAATTGTGCCCAGATTTACCAAAATTACTGGGTGTTCTGAACTGCTTCTTTGCAGCCTCTCCGCACGCATTCTGCCCTGCGGCTCCCTCCTTCCTCCTCCTCCTCCCAGCAGGATCCCATCTCGCCGTCCCCTGCTCCTGAGCCCTTGATGTCGGGGCCAGGGGAGGCAGCTGAGCCCCCGGGAGGGGGTGCCTGTGCCTGTGTCTCCCCCGTGCCAGCCCCGGCCGCCGCTGAGCGCAGATCGCGCCCCAGGAGCGTGTCCCCATCCGCTCCGGCGGAGGTCGGGCAGGCGGCAGCCAGAGCACGGTTTGTCTGCCGTGCAAGGGGGGACTTGCAGCAGGGGAAGCCATAACGATTAGTATTTGGGCTTGTAAACTGAACTGATTGTATTTAGAAGGTGTGGAAGGGATATACTGTAACCCCACAAAATAGGCTGCAAAATAATTTATACCTACACCTCACACCAGGGCAAAACTAAGCAGTGGTTAAAATTCAAGTCTGTTACTATTTTGATGCTACATCATAATAGCAGATGTATAATCAGGGGAGAGCACTCTGAAAGTATTTGCAAACACAATCATTAAACAACAAAGTGCTCAAGGGCTTGAAAATTGTCAGTCCCAAAGAGATTTTTTTATTTATTTTTTTTTTTTATTTTTTTTTTTTTTCCATTTGAAAGTCTAACAACATAGCTGGTCATTTATAACAATGGCATGCCGGGAACCTACTGCTCCAGGGTCAAAATTATTTCAGCCCTGATGGCTTTTATGCTTTTCTCCTTGCTCTTTCTATACATAGGGCAAACAGAGACTGTCTGAAGATGTGATGGCACATTGCACAGATGCTGCCTGAAGTCATTCTTGTTGCAGGCAGGTCCCACAGTGTCTGAGAACTGGGGCACCATGGTGGGTGGAACTGCGTAGCCCCAAACTGACGCTCCTACAGTCCAGCTCCTGCCCTCAGAAAGTCAGTTTTATGTGCCTGAATTCACTGTGTCCACACACAAACATCCTCTGACAACTTCAGTGACCCTTTCTCTTGATCTCACTGAATGCTCATCCGAACTGGTTTATGATTTCATTGATTTCAATGTCTAGAACTCCAAGCAGCTGAAAAAATCAGAATATCTATGTTCTCTATTATCATTAAAAAATGACTCAGTAAAATTGTTACCTGTCATCTTTAAGTACACCTGGAGTATGAATTATGGAAACGTCCAGGGAATAAATAGCAAAAATTTAATGAATGAAAGGTGGCAAAAACTATGTCAAGATTTTAAACCAAATCAAAATTGATTATTCAATGATCTGTTAGTCAGAAGCTGTTTGATTGCTCTTCTTTAGCTTTACAAATACATTCTTTCTTACATTAAGTCTCCTAAATACTAGACAATCATTCTATCTATAATAGTGTAAGGATTGCAGATTCAGTTTTGATAAAGAGGTATGGACTAGGAAATCTCCTGAGTATTTTCTTTTGTTTTTATACAATTCTGTGTCTTTTGGGCCAGATCAGAATACCACGACAACATTTATCAGAGTGCAAATTACAGTTTTAGCGCCACATCAGCTAATGACCATTTTCTACAGCAAGAGAAGGAACAATTCTGTATCTATAGTTCTGCCATGCAACCTGTGTTTCACAGCTCTCTTTTCTGTTGTACATTAATCTGCTGCCTTTTTGGTAACTTTAGTGTCAATGCAACGTCAGTTCTGCCAGGTACCTCTAATGCTGACCTCCTACTATATTTCATACTGTGAACGGAACCAGGATGTTACTCTTGGCATCAGGCTGAGGCACACATTTTGGGATAAAGAAGCTCAAAGACCAGTCAGGCAGTCAAAACAGAGGCAGAAATAAACAAATGGAGCAGTCCACAGTTGGCTTCCTGGCACATTATTTATTTTGTTAATCACTGCTGATAGTAAAATTCTTTCCAAGAAGTCATTCAAATTTGTTATTATTTCTCTTTGAAGCTGTGGTTCATTAAGGTCTATTTTGTTATTAGCATTAAGTTTCCTCAGCTAGGCTCCAGGCTGCAGCTCAGGCACAAGCAATTTAATAAGATTCAGATTGTATACAAGCTATCAGAGAGGTATAAAATTCTTCAGACTTGCAATAACAGCTCTTGTTCCTGGCAGACCATAATATCAGCAAGCTCCAGTTCCGCTTTCTGTTTACTGTAGATAGTTCTGATTCACAGCGAAATTGAAATTACACAGGAAATCAAAATATTCAAACTTAAAGGTATGCGACAGAGAGGCTCTTTTACTCTTTCAAGACTATTTCTTAATTCTGTGGAATGAAGGCATTTTTCAGTGTTTAGCACGCTAAAAGCCTCACAGGGGAAAAAATAAGTGATAGGAAAAACCACCAACATAAAAATATACTAATTCTCACTCAAAGAATTGCAGTGTGCACAGTTTAAAAACACATGATTGTGGAGATTTACGTTTCTTATTGTTTAAAAAATTGCTCCTGGTGTTTAACCTAGAAAAGCATGAGGCAGGAAGAGAAGAGCAGTACTGGATAGAAACACCTGCAAATATATCTAGCTCATCAATATCTCCTTATTTAAGCTCTGATTGGAATTTTTGCATAGAAATGAGATTAAATCCCTAAGTAGTTGCTAATCCCCCACTTAGAGCTGCAAAATTTCCATGCTGAACAGTATCCATGTAGCTGAAGAGAGTCAGTCTTTGCACATGTGTCTGCATGTATGTATGTATATATGTATGTGATACACCTGTGTCTGTTTTACTGCAGAATGCAGAATTCAAAAAGGAAAATGGATTCATATTAATATTCATGGCCTTCTCTATTTTGCTGTGCATAGGAGATCTGATACTTTTGGCTGCAAGATCTGCCATGCTGGTAATGAATTTACTAGCTGGAAATGAGCCAGCTTCGCCATCTACTTATCTCCAAATTAGTTTGCTTGCGTTATTGGCAAATTGCACCAATGTACCAACATCCCTTTCATTCTGAGGGAAATGAAAAACATAAAAGATGTTCAATATTTTTTGTGTGAAATGTAGATACCAGTGAGGGTGATAAAAGCTTCAGCAAAAAGGAAAAAAGAATTAAAACTGGCAGAAATTATGTGTTCTTTGATAGTCTTTCAGCTGCATTTTTAGATTGCTGTGACTACAAGGAAATAATATTCTGATGCATATATATATATATATATGTGGCATCCAGACAGACACCCCACCCCCCCTTTAAAAAAGCACACTGTCCCTAGACATAGTAGAAGAACCATATTCTCATTTTGGAGCTCGTCTCAAACTCAATAATTAATTCTACAACTCATATTCATAATTACCCTTATCAAGTTTTTTTTAATAATGAGTTTAAATTCCACAGAAACCTGGCTTCCTTTCTCCACGCAGAAAAGCTGTTGAATAAGCACAATATATTTCTTATCTTTCAGAAACCCAGACTAGTTCACAGCGTAAGCAGCTAAGCTGAAAGATTTAATTCATCTTGTTCATTAAAATTCAAATAATTATGAAGTCAGAGATGTTAACTTTTTGGTTATTACAATACAGCTGGCAAACAGAGACTGTTGCACCAACTGGGAGACTTAAAACCTCATCTTTGGTGGCCAGGTAATTTTATTTAACAGTTTAACAGGAATTTAAATCAATACTTCTGAGAAATCTCCTTTATGAAATTATGATTAATTGATTTAAATGTGCTTTTAAAAATCTCATGATATTTCACATGACATACATGTTGGGATTATTTCAAGCGCCTGTGGGTGTGTTCCTTGCTGTCTTTAAGTACTGGATAGAGTTCAGGGTGGAGATAAATAACCCACGACCCCTTTAATCTCTGATTCTTAAATTTTAATGGGAAATTGCACTTAAATATACAAGATGGGTGGGACTGCTTGAAACGTTGTGCTCAAGAGACAGGGTAGATCCGGGTTTATAACCTTTGCTGAGGCATTTTTGATTACTTTTTCAAGATTACTCTTTGAAATCTCCCTGTGAGATATTTTCCTTCACTAGCTGCATTTGCCTTCTTAGCTCAAAACTTAAAATGCTTCCAAGAATAACCACCAAAAAGTCAAGTGTATGGTTTGCTACAAAGCTTTAGCATTGCCACGCCTAAAGATGAAGAATTTCCACCAAGGCATTTACTCCATGGTGCATTTCCAGTTGCTGGTGCTACTGGTCAGAAATGTCCTGAATGGATACAGATTTATCAGTCGTAAAATAAATTTCTGTCCTTAGGGAAGTGACATGAACTTCAGCAGTGGTGGTGTTCATTTACTGCTGAAATTGCACTTTCTCCTCAGTTACACACTCGAATATGGGCTCAGCTCCTACTAGACTTGAAGAATTTTGAGTGAGACAAAGGGAAGGTGTTCTCAGCGCAGCCAGCCTGGCCCCATTTATCAGCTACATTTCAACATTCAACCTTCTTTAAAAGTGAAAAACTAAAAATTGACTGACCACTTCATGCCACAATTACATCCTAAGGACATGTCCCATTGCAATCCAGCATGTTTGTGGATGCAGTTGTCTGAGTGGTGAGGATGAGGCTGTTTGGACAAAGGGTGGGAGGTTGTCAGGCTATCTGATGCCTTTTTTGTGTGACCAGAAATACTGGAGATGCTTCTAGGGCAAAGGGGTATTCTCTGAATCTGACCTCCAGAGACATGAAGAACTGCGGGGTACTTGGAGAGCTGAAGATGCTTACTCTCATGGCAAGCAGTAACTCCTGGCAATGTGTGCAAGGACAGTAAGAGAAGAATTTGTGGGCAACAAGATAGGAAATTCCTAGCACTATCTTCACACTCCTCCTAAATGAATAGCACTTTCCAGCCTTTTATATTAAGTGATTAGAAAGAGTTAAATGAGCGTGATTGCTATGGAAATTTCATAGGCATTAATGTTTTCTACTTCTACTGTATTGAATGCCCTTGTGACAGAAGAGAAAGAACAAACATCAAAAGTACCTTTTAACTTTGCAATTCTTTCTAAATTTCTTTAAACTTATAGGCTATACTGCTGGCTTTCAAACTTCAAAGCATGCAGGAAGATCAGGGTCACTCAGAAAATTATTTCTTACAGTTTAATAAAATATGCATGTGAATTGTATGACCTGCCAGAGAAATTATTTATGTGTTAATGTAATGTTGTAACATTAATTACACACTTTAATTTCTTCCTTAGTAGCTTCTTTACTGTAAAAACAGTACTGGTTCTAAATAGGGATTGAAACATATGGTGTACCACCAAAGCTTAAATAATTTCCACACTCAATTGCTTTTTTGCTTGCATAAGATAACTATCTTTTTTCCCCCTTATTATTATTGTTAGTATTTGGGCAAAGGGAAGCAACTGAGTCCTTTTAGCTTTTACTCAGAGTATTCAGGATGGATCATTTTCAGTCTCACTCTTCCACAGTGCTGTAGTCTGCACATACCACGTTTATCAATAGTTGCAGAAATGCCTGTTTCATGGGGTTTTTAAAAATGAATTAAACAGCTTTTATTTATGGTTACTATTGTAAAGTTCTTAATCCCATAAGATTGGTTCCTTTGAATTTATTTCCTTAGGCGATTTCCTGCCTCTTTTTCTATGGTATAGGTGCGTTTAAAATCAGGTACATGCTTGCACAAGGACACATACCTTGAGAAGAGCCTTATCTTCTGATTTACTACTCATATAAAGCTCTTAATAGATACAGAAAAGTTCTGTGCCACTTTTTTCAACAATGTCCTGTGGCAACTCTACAGTTCAATTCTAAGTTTGAGACACAATAAGAAATTAGGAAATTAGGAAAATGGGTTCTTCTCTCAACTACCATGCAAACTTTCTGTATGGTCTTTGCAAATAATCTTCTTGTATAGTACTCTCAATTGTAAGTCTGAGGCCCCTAACTTCATTAAAATGGTTTGAAATCATTCGAGGGAAAGTGCTATTTTATAAATATTTTTATTAAAAGTATTTGCTTTTATCTGTGTTCATTGTTTTAACTTCTAACATTTCCTTCATTACTTTTATGTTCTTGTACTATGGGCTAAGGTAAATTAAGAAGTAAAGTAAATAAGAGAATCTATTTGGCATTGCTGGTACTATTCATTATGTTATATATGTCTGTCTTACTTAAATAAATGCTCCTTGTCTCTTTAATCTTCTGAAGTGTCTGTCTAGTATTTCAAAGATTTTTGCAGTGACAGTGATGCTGAGATTACTATTTTTTATAAAATTATTGATTTTTCTCCTGTTGATGTCCAATCATTCCCTGCTGTACTTTTTATGCTGTCACTGAATAACCTAAACCCATAGATCACGAATGCCTATTATGTTTTCTCTAGTTAACACGCCACCTTTCTTGCATTTTTGCCACATTTCCTGGCATCAGCGCTGTCTTATGGAAGATGTTCTTCACTTGCTCCACATTCAGTCAGTCTGCACCCAGTCTTGGTGGAAGTCAATGACATTGTAATGCCACATGAGGCTCTTTTGTCATGAACGTGCAGAACTTGGAGCTCAATTTGATTTCATAAACCTCCCAATAAACTTTTGGCACCTGTGCATTAGGTTTTGTGCCAGATTTCACTCAGTGTGATACTGAGCACTGATACATTCAAAATTAGTATATCTTGCTCGACTTTTGAGTCACACAGAGCTGTGCCATTGTTCAGGCTTGAGACATGGATTGGGATCTGAAGGCCATCAGCACATAAGAAAGGTATCTTTGTTCCATGTAATATCCTTCTTTTAGAGAATGAATTGAGAAAACACAATGTCAAAAAAACAAATTCTGGAGGTCCAGTTGGTGTAAAGTGCATTGGGATTGTCACAAAAGTCATGGGCAAGACATAAGGAGACAAAAATGACACATGTAGCAGAAAGTAACATTTAACTTGAGCTTCTCAAATATGAATTTTTTTGAGGTTAGGAATAGGGTTAAAATATATGTTTTCTCACATGTTGTCATTTTTTGGAATTTGTGGGATAAAAAGTGGAATTATGAAAATACCACAGGTATTTTTTGGGTACTTCTGGTTTAAAGGAAATCAGGAATTACTGAAAGCCGTAGAAAGACATTTTTCCCTGATATTTCCTACCATGAGCATTCTGAGACACTTTAGATACATTTCCAGAAGCTCTGGGGGGATGTTCAGGTTTTGCAGTTCTCCTTCAAAATGTGTTGAATGATCAGGCCTTTTTGCAATTCACTTGAAACAGGTAAAATGTTTCCATTCATCATCAATGATATTACGTGTGTTTCTCATTTATTCATGTCCTATTCATTGATATAGATTGCAATTCTTTATATTACAGTCCACTGAGTAAGTGGTAGAATGTTACTTCTGTCTAAAAGATTTTTTAACATTTGGGTTTAGGATTAGCAGAGTGGAGCCCTGGCCAAACACATTCTAACAAAAAATTTTACCTAGATGGCCTAAGCAGTGGTATATTTCCTGTGAATCTACTCTGCTTTCCACTGGGAATAAAAACCGAATCAGTACTGTTATTCTGCTCCATCAGATTTCCTGATGAAATCAGTCCATTCATTGAGAGAAATGTCAGGCTGTACTTACATACAACACATTTCTTTCCTATTCTTCATTATACGTATATAATTATTTTTAAATTGCATTCCCAGAGGTGAGTGACAGCATACAGATACCAGAGATGCTATTCTGCCTCCAGCAAATGCTCTGAGAAGTGTGTGGTATTAAGGACCCTGTTTCCTTGGTTACATTTAGCAAATTTGCATGCCAGCATGGAGCTAGTCATCATGAGAGACATAACAGACCTGTCCATGGAGAGAGGCTTTTGGAAGTGAATAACCTTTACATTCTTGGCTTCTGCTTTGAATGAATGGATAAGGAAAAAATAGTTGTCAGCATAGCAGGGGATAGACAGGCTGAGAAACTGAGTCCTGGAAGCCTTTGGGAATGAGATCAAGACCTTTAAAAGACTGGGCAAAGAACCTGTGGGTGCAAAAGTTCCTAAGTTTGACTTTAGTGCTGCTTATAAATGACCACAAGCTAATTAGCAGCTCTTGCTCAGAACTTGTGCCCTGCCTGCTGTCTCTGGTTATGCTCTGTGATGGGGAGGGGCAGGACTCTGCTGTTGCCACTCACTGAATTAAAGGTCTGTTAACTTTCAAACTGGTCAAGGGCAAAGAGGGTATTGCAGTGCCTGGAAATGGATGAGGATCTAGGGAAAAAGTGCTGAGTGGCAGTAAATATAGTACATATATATACATATATAGTACATATAGTGGCAGTAAATATAGTGGTAGTTAATACAGCCATATTTTCAAACCAGGTAAAATATAAGTGCAGTTTTCAGTAACACATTAGAAATGGATTGAACAGTAAGTCATTGATCCAAACAAATGCAACTGAAGACAACATAGGCTGCAAGTTTATTAAACTGATGCACCAGCTATTTTCCAAGTTGCTCCAGGGCATGAGTTCACTGAGTTTCCACTAGGGTGGTGTCATGAACAGACCTATGTGCCCTGCTCCCTCTCCATCTCCAGATTCTGCCATGGTGCACTGAACTCCAGTTTGGGAAGTAGCTGCAAGTGTGCTGAGCTAAATGGCTCTGTAAAGTGCTTTAATGGGAGTGTTACACTTTGAGATCTAATGCCCTAACTGTGCCTTTGTGGGTCCAGGAAGAAGACAGGATGAGCTAAGGGTCTATACAGACCTAGCTGGAAGAATGCCTTCCTGATACTCCAAAGCAACCTCCTCCAGTCAGCACTCTTTGTGAAGAGTGAAGGAGGTCAATCCTAGACATGCAAATGCTAAAACTACCTGAGGAAGACTAAAAGCAGGCCAATTCCCTTTTACCCCAAACTGGGTAATAGGAAGTATGCATTTTTACCTATCTCCTCTGTGAAGGGCTCTCCTGTCCCTTGGTCTTCACCTGACTCAGCCTGATAAAACCTTGGCACTAAATGAAATGGGGAGAGGGGTTTTGAGATAAGCTCTTTCAGAATGGTTTTAGTCTGTAAAGACTGAAATGTTTTTCTTTTTTACAAAGGAGATTCTTATCAGTGTAGAAATTAATTACCTTTCTTAAAGTTTTGCTATTTTTCCTCACACTGTAAATTAAGATATGGGGAGATTTATTGTCAATGTATAAAGTGCCGGTGTTGTCTGGACGGGGTTTTCTTTTTTTGGGATGTCCTTCAAACTGTCACTAAGGACATCAAGCACTAGGCTGATGTATCTAATTTAAATTGCAGAGAAACTAATTTTAAGGCATAGACACTGCTTTCAATCCTGGAATTTGGCTGATCTGTGGAGTTGCATTGGCAGGTGGCTTGAATGAGCACTGCTTCAAGCAGCACTAGCTGTGGGCATCAGGGCATCCAGCTGTGAGAACAGATCTGCACGCTTCAGTAATGATAACTGGTACTCAGGGAAGCCTCTTTATCTTGAAGAATCCCAAAGCGATTAGTGTCTGGTGAGGACCACAGCCAGGTGTACTGTAACCAAGATACTGACACCATTTCTGTCTCTGCTGAGGGCTCATGCCTCCTTTCGGCTTCGTCCCTCATTGAGTACCAGATGTCTTGTTTCCCTAGCTGTACTTTCTTCCTTATTACATGTCTTTTGTTTCCTAGATTAGTCAGACTAAGAGCCAAGATCCTAAATCCCAGCCCTGTACAAATTTGCAGGGGTCAGAGCCAGCCTCAGAGCTAAGCCTTAACGGCTTGCAGTAATCACCAGCCTGAAATCATAAGGGATGCCTTCAGACTCTGGTGAGACAGACTTCAAAATCAATTTTAAAATATGTCATCTTTTTATTTGCTGCTTATATTTTGTTCCTAGTTTCAAGATCTTCTTTGTGAACTTGGGAGCTTTTTTTCATTATAAATGAAAGTGGAAATTGTCATGTAATCTCCAGATGCCAGAAGAGAATGTTGTGTCTGCTACTGGGAGATTCTTGATAAAATCAAGAGAGTGGGTAGCTGGATACATGGGCCTATGAAATTATTCTAATAATAACAGAGTTTAAAGGCTTCTGGCAGAACCCCTGTGTAATCCCTGAAGAATTTACAGGCATATATATTCTGCTTTAGAGTATCTCAGTTCTTTCCATATTTGATAAACAAAAATTTTCATTTGGGCATAGATATAAATTCCATGCCAAGGAATTAAAACAAGTTTGGCTTTCCAAGTTCACCCCTGTGCTTCCTGGGACAAGGCAAGAAGATAAAAATGAAAACTTGAGGGATTCCAGCACATCCCCTGAACTGAAACAGCTGTTTTTTGTTGGGTTGTTGTTCAAAATTCTACATCAATACATTCAATAATGTTCTCACCATCTGGACTTGAGAGCTGTTTAAAGCTCTTGGCTTAATCCAAATGCACTGAATACGAGCAGAAAGCTTAGTCCCATATATTTTACCTTTTCTTTTCTGGCCCAACATGAATCTTTAGTTCCTGGCTGACAGCTGTTCTGTGAAGCCTTTTTCTCAGCTGAGCATGGGCTTCTTGAGGCTGCCCAGGAGCATGTACATCATAGATTAGATTGGTGGTCTGCACTCTGCTCTCTCCACCTGCAACATCATCCAACATTAGTGACGGAATTGGTCCCCTCAGAGCTGCATGGAAGGGAAAGAGAGGAGGAGGGAAATAAAAGGTATGTGTAAAAATGGGGAAGGGAGATAAAGATTTGTGTGTGTATAACATGACAACCCATGCACCTCTGAGACCATGAACTATAATTGGTAAGGAACAGCTTTGACAGTCAGTGGGAGGTACTGACACTAAAAAGAAAAATGATTTTATTAACATTATGTGTTTGGAAAATGAGCCCCGGAGGCAGAAATCAGAATACAATGAAGTTTTAGTCTATGAACCAGGTCAGAACACGTAATTCAGTTCAAGGAAGTTCAGTTTAATCTGTCAAGCAACCTAGTGGGACTGATTGTGGAAATGAGTTTTTTTCCTGATCTTTGCAACTTCAAGGCACTAGAAATTTAACAGTGAAACTCTGATGTAACACCTTGGTGGTATTTCTTTCCCACTAGCCTACAATTTCTTGGGTGCATGGGAGTGCAACTTTGGGGTGCTATGTGGGTACAGGGTGCATTTCAGTCCTCTCTAAGGAATACATTTTCATGTGCCATTTAATATCCCTTTAAAAAATACAACAGGAAGCATATTTGGCTGAATTTAGTTTACATAAATAAAATATGCCCAAGTTAGCTCTTCTCCTTTCTCCCATACTGGCAGCAGAGAGCTGTTTCTGTTCTTATTCTTGCAAGTCATCCAAGACTGGAATGTTCGGAGATTAAAACAAATTTTGTGACTGAAAGTCCTCTGTGCACGTTTATCTGTATTTTCAAAGTCACGATGACTTCTCTGAGTAACACAAAATTGAAAACTGAGAGTATATAATGGAGATGTAATGCTCCATGCTGTACTTAAATCTAAAATTTTATATTAAGCTTCTACTTTTGGCTCCAATCACAGAGGAGAATGAGCTACTGGACTTTTGATATGACCTGGTATGGCCATTCCTGGGTGATAGTAAGGTACATACAAAATATGTGGGGAAAAGGCAAAATAAGAAATCATAATATATGTAGTTCATCCCATATGCACATAAAACAATTCTGTAATGGAGGAGACTTTGCCAGCAGTGAGAAAGACCCTAGCAATGGAGGAAATGTGTATCTCTGAATTCATCTCTGTTCTCATGGGAGAGGCAAGTGCCTAATTAAAGCAAAATCTATTTCAGAGCCTGTTAGAACCCAGTTTTTTGTACAGGCTTAAGCCTTAAACCAATCAAATTAATAAAAAGTAACTACTCTGAGATATCAAGAAGTCAGGTAAATCCCCAGTGGCTTCATTTTTTTTTTCAGTTTACTGAGGGTGGACTATGGCCCAGCATACTGAAAAGTGACTTCTTGGTGGGTGGAATCCTGAGAAACAAACAGGTGCTCTGGGATGAAGGCAGGTCCTCTGCCATTGTCAACCATCTTGATTTAAACTTTGGATTAAATAGAAAAAGGTGGAGAAAAATGCCTTTTTGTGTGAAGAAGATTGAAAAAAATAAAAAAAGCAGACATTTAATTGCATGCAATCCAGATGGAGTGATAAATATCTACTACAAGGTTTTTTTTCCCTGGGTAGGAGTCTAAGCACTTAAACCAGAACACATACAGTTTTTTCTTATTGAATTCTCAAAATTCAACACCTCTATTTTACTCTAAGAAACATGAGTATTTATGTTTCCCATTAAAAAATAAGCTGTTTGGGCTCCCATACTTTTGAGAAAATGCTTTTCCCTTAGTTTCCATTAACTAAGTTGATGTGACAGTCCTGATCTCTGCCTCTGTGTTTTACCAGCTTTCAGGCAGACAGTAGTAAATCCCATTTCTAATCAGGTCTCTCAGATAGCAAATTTGTTTGCTTGGTTTATGGTTAGGCTAAGGTGTTCACCTGAAAACCTGACTCACGCTGTTGTATCAGATTTTGCAAGGTGCCTTTGTTTCTAGCAGCTTCTTATAGGTTTCCTGGTAAACAGGAGGCAGTCAAGTTTGGGTGTGATGTTGATGAGAGGAAATGTTCTGGTTTAACATGACAGGTGTCAAATTCAAGACTATTTTGACGGAATATGAAGCTAAGGCAACTAAAACATAAAAAATATTTGGAATTTTTTCTCAATTTTTCTCATAGTTTCACCGCATTTTCTTCAGGAAATTTTCTTTGTGTATCATCAACAGAATTTGAGGGAGAGCTGAGAATTACCTAAAATATTAAGACACACAACCCTAAAATTTCCAGTTCAATGTCAGGGAAAGCATTGCAATAAAAACTAGTAACAATGAAAGATCTGTCTAACAACATTATAGAGCAATCAAATGGTTGATTCTAAAAACAGAGAGGAAAACACTGTGGTTTTGCTTTAAGGTAAGTATTTCTGCTTTATGCGTGCAATAAAAATGTATCCCCTTCTGGACAAAGTAACCAGATCTAAAAACCCCCAAACCTTGCCTTTTTTTTTTGCACTCCCTAAATCTTTCTTCTTTTTAATGACCTCCGTGCCACAATTTTTGCCTCCAAGCAGTAATTAACCACTCTGCAAGTCATCACAAGTAAGCCAGAAATGAATTACGTTTGAAAAGATAATCTGTAGCATTAATATATTTTAAACCAAAGTAATCAGACTTGTACTATTACACTCTTATGTCTCTCAAGTGCAAATATTATGAAATTTTCAATAGCTTTCAATGTCCTGCATAACAACTGAGGCTGGAAAAACTGCAAAGCCTGTACCTCCAAAGGAAGTCTGAAATGAGCAGAAGTGTCCTTGAACACACCTTCAAATAGTTTACATTTGTTATCCACAAATAGGGATACTTGCTTCATGCAACTTTTTTTTTTCCAGCGTCTTGAATAAAACATGGGAAAATACGCAAATAAGATTAAGCATCCTGCATTGCATTTGATCACATCTTGCAACATCTTAGGGGTGGAGAAAATATGATGAATGTCATCACCCAATTTTACCTCAGGTTTTTAGTTAACCAACAGACTGTCTACAGGCAGAGCTTGATTCTTTCACTTAGGCTAGTACCAGTTGGGAGAAAATCGATTCAAGTCAACAAAATCTCCCCCAGGCACACAATGCTTAGAGAATGGAAGGCTGCACATCCTATCAGGTTACAAACCTTCCAGTAAGTTTGTAGTAAATCTCTTGAGGTATGATCTGAGATATGTAATAAATTTTGAGATATGACCTTCTTTGTTTAAGAAATACATGGCACTATATTTACTATGTTTGCTTTATATCAGCTTGAATAGTGGCAGTTTTTATGAGTTTTTCTTGGGCATCATCTTTTCCAAATGACTTGGATTTGCATGACCAGTATTGCCAAATTAGAATAAACGGCCCAACTTTGCAATTTTCATCAGTTTTCTGATTATTTTGCACTGAAGTGTAACATACCTCATTATTTAAATCTGTACTAAATTTGCTGGAGTAAGATTCATTTGATATGAGTGCTGATATTTAACTCTTCCCTTTTAACATCAAGGAAAAATAGTCTTTTAATTAGGAATTATGGAGCAGAGTGATTAGAATGTTTTGTATACTTCTAAGCACATATTTTGGGGCCTGAAAATAAGGACCATCTTTGAATTTGTTATGCCCAAATCCATTAAACCAGCAGAAAACAGATTAACAAGAATAAACCTTTTAATCTACAGAAAATTCAGTATGTAATCAATACTGGGAAGAGAACACAAAACTTGAGATAAACCAATGACAAACTGATGCTGAAGATCAAAGAAAGGAGTTAAAAGTAATTTTTATGGGCATCACAACCTAACATTACAGTCAACTTTTTAAACCATATTATGTTCATCTCATCTGGTCATATTTCTGGGTGAAATTTTGAGGAAATTCTTTGTTTCTGTAGTAGCTACATGTACCACAAAAAAAAAAGCTAGATTTCCATCAAAATAACTAAAATCAGACTTTTGACTACTTAGTCAATCTAAGTTGAAATGGGGCATTAAGAAGCACTTGATGGTGACATTCAGGCAGAGTGATCCAGCTTTGCAATCTCCATGTATGTGTATGCTCCACCTTGTATGGCACCCATGTGTCCCCAGTGCAGGCATAAGTTCATTTCTTCCATGTCACACCATATTAGAAACTTTTTTTGGGGGGGAAGCGGGGAAGAGAAGACATTATTACAACAAGTTTTCTGGACAAGAGAAGGGCTGTATTGTACTCAATTTGTAAGAAATGACTGAAGAGCAAATGTGACACTCCAGGTTTCTGTAAGATAATCATCTGGAAGCCTTAGGCACTCTCCAAGGGTATTGCATCACAACACAAACCCTACCCTACTTCTTTTGTCATACTGTTCTTATTTCTGGTTGGTTTTAGATGACAAAAATATACAAGTCTCAGGCATTATATCTGAAGGTGCAAGGGCACAAGGGTATTATGTTGGCTATTCCATGTCACAGAAATTCTTCCATGTTTAAAAAGAAACAGGTGGGAGATAAAGAAGAGGACTAAAATGTAATGGAATGGTATCTTATTTTCTTACACAACTCTCTCTGCTCTCCCCTCTACTCTTTTTTTTTTTTTTTTTTTTTTTTTAATTCGTCCTGAGTTTCCTTTTCCACCTCTTTTCCTCTCTTCTCACCCTTGGAAGCTTGACACTGGAGTTGTGAGGAAGACTGCCAGCAACAACTATGGAAGCTGCCTCAGAGGACCAGCCTCATCACTCTTGCAGGGCTGGCAGTGTCAGGAAATCCAGTACCAGTAGCAGCAGGAGAACCAACCAAACAAGTGAATGCATTTCATGAGCTGAGCTCATGATTCCTCTGAGGTACAATCAGAACCCATGGAGAGGATTCAGAGCTCTCAAGCTGCTAGAGTTGCACACCTCTGTACCCATTTCACCTGGTGTGAAGGTTGGAGCAGAACTGTGATAAATCCCTCAGGGTGATGAAGCAGTCTGCATTTAAGCCAGAGTGACTCAACTTAATTTGAACCTTCTTAGTACGTGATTTGGGGGTCATTTCTGCCTTTTTGTTGTCTGGGTTAGCACAAGAGCACAAAATGTTTGACATCTGCATAAAACATCTTGGGAAAAAAAGGTTTTTTTCAACAAAAATTTACTTCTATGCACAGCAAAAGAGTAACACTATAACATATTTCTCTCTCCTTGCTTGCTCCCACTTCTGGGTATGGCAAGAAGCCTTCTCTTTTTTCTGGGTTCCTCCATGTGCATGCTGGAAAGCCATGGTCTCAGTTCCTGCATATCTCTAAGCATTTCTCTTTGTTCTTCAGCACTGTCTGGGAAACATAAATCTTACTCATTGGATTTCCATCAGGCAGATGTGGTCTCCAGTTATTGGCTGCTTATGTTGCTCTTTCTAAAGCTTCCTTTATAACATTATCTTTGGCATTGTCTAATTTCCTGCTTGTTTCCCACCAGGACTTGCCTTTGATTTAGCAGGTGAACTTGGGGGCAGATCCTGTTTAAAATGTATAGATGGGTACCTTATTCCTCACCAAAGCCTCAGGAGGGGTGTTCAAGCACTCCCTATACTACTCAGAGGGGCTTTAGAAACTAATTGCAGCTCCTCCTTGACTAGTTTGGCTGCCCTCTTGCCTTTAGCTATCTTCCAGCTCTGAAAGTCAAGCATAGCTCTGAGAAAAACAAACAAAGGGAATGTTTTGTTGGCTCCTAGTTTAAAATAATTGCTTTGCTTAGACCTTGTAACAACCTCTATCATTAACTTATGGAAGTGGGCTTTTTTCATTAAATCCAGACATACACACTGCCTGGGAAATTCATGACAACCCACTGGGATAGCATGACCTTCTGCTGGGATGAATAATTTTTGAACAGAAATTACAGTGGCACTGAGTGAGCTGTGCTGAGGTTGCATACATGGTGTCACTCATCATGATAACAGCATCAGAAACCTTATTGTTACATGTTTGTGTTCATAAATATTTTGGCAATGATTTATGGCATTTTGCACTCAATTTTTCACATCCTCAGAATCAAAGATTGCTAGTAACAAGCCAATGAAGCAAAGGGCATTGAAGCTGCCATTCCCCATCTGGTATATGTAGCCCTTGATTTTGTGTTCCCTGAGTGTCCCAAGAAATGGGCAGTTATGGCTTCTATGTTAATGGCACTGTGAGATGAGGCTGAAGTGGGCTCCCCTGGAGACAAAGATCTATCACACAGCCTTCAGAAACTGCTTAAAAATACACTTCATAAGCCTTTCTCTCATGAGAAAGCCATAATTATAACCTGCTTACCTTAGAGCAGGAGTGATAAGATAGAAGCCAAAAAGGCATCAGAAAGGAGCTTTGACTTTCTGTGCGGGAGGGGAAAAATCAAGAACAACACACCAAGAGCAAGAGCATGCAAACATGCAAGAATAGGATGTGAGAAAATGTCACCCTGACTAAGGTCATCTGGTCACCTTTGTGTGCTAGCTTTACTTCTAATTTGTCAACCAAGAAGTTGAACCTTTTCTACTTTCAACTACTGTCCTAGTTTTGGCTAGGATACAGTTAATTTTCTTCCTAGTTCCTGGTATAATGCTATGGTTTAAATTTAGTACGAGAATAATGTTAATAACACATTGATGATTCAGTTGTCACTAAGCAATTTTTACACTTAGTCATGGACTTTGCAGCTTCTCTTATTATCACACCAGCTAGTAGACTGGGGAGCATGACAAATTGAGAGGAGACACAACCAGGTCAGCTGATCCAAACTGGCCAGTATGCTGATGTCTAGTGCAGCTCACCGGCTAGCTGTCTCACCGGTCCGCATATGAAGGGTACAGCCTTGTACCATTGATGTTTGGTAGGTCTGAACCTCAGGCTGAAACGTGTTAGACAGCGAGGAAGAAGGAGGACTCTCACGTGGGAAGCAGATAGGTTTATTCAGTCCTGACCCACTAGCCAAGAGAGTGACCTTCAGGCATCAGGTTGCCCATTAAGTACCAAGGGGCGTCTCCCGGGCAAGGAGATATCTAGACCAATCTCAGGGGAGAGGGGGTGTGACCAAGAACAGCGGACAATTGGCAGGGCCATCTATGAACAGAAAGGGGGGTGGGGAACTTGATACCTTGCTGAGTCACCCTGAAGCCTTACTAGAACCTTTCAGGCTTAGGGTGTGGTTGGCAGTGTGATTGACAGGATCTATCTCAGGAAAAGACCACAGGGAACTGGGAATGGGGGGTTTGTAGGGATAAACCATTACAAACAAATAACAAAAACATACAGAATTTTAGAAAACCCTAAAATGTACACCGCAACAGGCCAGTGGGATTTTCCATGTTATATGGCATTATGCTAAATGTATAAACTAGGGGGAAAGTGGTAAGAGGCTGCTCCTCAGGAACTGCTGGGTATCAGTTGCTCGGTGGTGAGCAATCACTTGTTTACTACATTCTAATTCTATTATTGTTATTATCTCATCCTTTTCTTTCCTGTTAAACTGCCTTTATCTCAACCTACAGATTTTACTCTTTTTTCCCCAATTCTGTACCCCAACCCACTGGGAGCAGGGGAAAGTGAGTGAGTGGCTGTGTGATCTTTAGCTACCTGCTGGGTTAAGCTTACCAAGAAAGTTGCTTGCCTAAAAACAAAAAACCAGAGAAACAAACACATCCCGAGATTTCTTCTCAGCTCTAATAATCTTCAATTTTTTTGTTCATGAGTGTTGGTAGGTATTTCACTTGGCAGTAAATTTGATATTTGCATGGCCACAAGTTGCACTCAGTCGCATTAAGCATAATGTGATACACCACGTGTCTGTAGAGCTCTCACAATGAAATAGAGAAGGAAAGTGGGTGACATGCAAGTGAGCTAGGACAAGACTGCAGGAGCTTTGGTAGCATGTAACTGCTTTGCTGCTGCTGTTCTTCTCAGTGCCTACCCATAACAAGGTTTTACTTTACTACTCTACAGTACTGAAGTGATGACTTTTTGGAGAAGTTTCGTTAAGGATGACAACTTGGCTTCGCTGTTCCTTATGGGAAGCTCTCTTTTAAATGGGTGGTGTATTAGTCAGGAATAACTTTGTTCTTGCACCTTGAAACTGATGTGAATATATTCAAGTAATTTAACCACAGGGGAAAACCCCAGTAGAATATAATGTGTCTGAATGCAATCAGTTAAAACCAGTTAGCAGATCATAGCTGCCAGTTTGTTGACATATCCTGTAAATTGCTGGTGAACAATCTGGAGCCTACTTGCATGGTGGAACAGTTGTGAACTGAGAGAACACCCAGTAAGACTCCAGGGAAAAATCAACAAAGCACACAAACTCTAAGAGCACTGAAAACCCTAAGAGCACTGAATATACCATTTGTTAGGAAACATTTGCATTTTATCTTTAAATTCTGCATGTAAAACCACTCCTCAGTTGCAGTTTGCTAAGAGCTTTGATAGTTTATTCTTCTTGGGTGACTAATCAAGCACATGTTTTTCTCTGTTAGGGGTTTTAGTCTTGCTAGATTTCAGTAGCCATTAAAGATCCTCCCTTCTTATTAGCAATAAAGGAATGGATAAGTAAAAGTGTGATGCTGACAATATTCCATTTTTATAGCAGAGAAATGAAATGCAGGAAAGAAGGGGTGCAGAGGTGATGATCCTGATTGTGTTTCATAGGCTGTGCTGTGGGTCTCAGCACAGGTCTTGAATGGCACTTTAAAACTCTGTAATATGCCCTCTATTTCTTAGAGTTTTCCATATCTAAAACCATGATAGCCGCTTTAATCTCTGATTAAGGCACAGAATCTAGAGAGCATCCTACTCTACCAGTAGCAAAGTAGGCATATCATTCGATGACAGAAAAGCATCAGCAGCATATTTGGGTCAACTTCCCACTATGACTTATTAAGCCTTTTATAAAATAAAGCTCAAAGACCTTATTAATATCAACAAGGTGTGTTATAGTCACTCTTAATGGCAGGGATTAACCTTGTCATGGTTTGCTGCTTTCGTTACAGTGCTAACAGTGAGCCAGGCTTATCATTCTGTTGGCTATACTGTATCTGTACTGAGTGCAGCGAATAGCTGATTTGGTCTTATTCACTGCAGTGAAATGATATTTCAGGATTTCAACTTGCAGGATATTATGAATGTCTTCTGCAAAGCATGGATCTAAGCCTTGAGATACTGTGGCTAATCAATTATATTAATTTCTTGTTGAAGCAGTGAAATAAATTTTCTGACCTCTTATGTATTTCTCTAGTTGTGAACCAGCCAGGAGAATTGTGGGGACATAACAGACCTTCTGGTTAAAAAATGAAAGCAAAACTTGAATATTGAGCTAATGTTGAGCTATAAATTTAAGGGTAGATTCTAATCTCAGCTGAGGAAAGCACAGATGATTTATTTCAGTATCCCTGAAATCCCTATTAGTGGTATTCAGGATCTCTGACTGTACTGTATTAAAACTGGGAGGGCATGAATAGGACTGGAACAGACAGAGTGTTTTAGAAAAGTTCTAGTATTCCAGAGAAGACAAACTAGCCCCAACATTTATCTACAGATTTTAGCCACTGAAAGAATGCTCCTGTTTATTCCAGATATGAATGAGCTTGTCAGTATGGAGTTGGTCAGCTAAAGCACACTATAACACTTCAAAGTGCAGCTGCAGCTTCTCAGAAAAGTTACTATGTTCTCTTAAAATTTAAGAGATTTAAGTATTTATGTATCTGTTGTTATTTTATGCCTTTCACCTGTGAATCTTTTCCTCATGCCAGGGAAACATCTTGAGCCTGATTTCTGCCTCCATTAGAATAAATGGCAAGTTTTCACAGGACAGGTGAAAATACTCAAGACCTCAGAGACTCAGATAATAGATAATAGACTTTTTTAAGTAGACTGGATAACTAGAGAGAAAAACCTGTCACAACAGCGTATTAATGACTTTAATGCACATTATGTTGGAAAATAGGACAACTAACAGTTTAACATAATGATAGAACATGCAGAATGGTTCAAGGATGACTCAATAGATTCACTTCAAAGTCAGGCAGATTCCACATCTGGGAAGAGGTAATGCCTTTGTCTGCAGCTTTCCTGAAGTGAGTGTTGAAAAATTTTTTTCTTTCTTAACAGCTGGGGAAAAAACTCAGGGGACTTGCTGTGTTTGAACCAAATCTCAAGGTGAGCTGTTTCAATGCAGCCAGTAAAGGCTGCCATAAACACACGGAGGAGATTAATATGTCTTTTTATAAAGGGGGTGGGAGAGGTAAAAAGGTGTTCCTGCTCCTGGAGTTCCTCAGTGGAGCCTACCAGGATGCCCTGAGGTGCTTAAGACCTCCAAACATGCCCACAGAGTAATCCTTCATCTTGTGGGCTCACTCCACAATCCTTTCCTGCCAGGCATGAGTACCCTCTGCATTTTTTTTAGCTTGACATTATATTTTTTTACTCTCATGTTTTATATCAATCTATTTCTGCCAGTTACTTATAAAGTATTTGAGAACAGGGTTTTCAAATGGAAGCCTAAGTATCAAAGACAGAGTTATGATTCCACATGTCGACAGAATCCTGTCTCCATGTACATGTGTGAGGTGTGTGGAGGTATGCATTGCTGCCTTTTGCTCAACTTGGAAATGAAATTCGAGATAATTTTAGTAAGGAGGTAATACAAAAGGGGATCTTTATTTGAAGGCCTTCAGGAGCAGCTATGGAAAGATGTCCACAAAAGCCCACCCGCCCCCACGGTGAGTGCATTTTTATAGGTATTAGGAAACTAGCATAATTGATAAAAAGCACCAATTAGGAGGACAAGTGGTGATGCAATTCCCCCCAGGTCAAGCCCATTCTCTGGAGACCCCCTTGGCCCTAGTAGTACTTTATCCATGAGAACGTGACTCAAAGGGTGGTTCTCAGCCTTGGTTCCCAGGAAGAACCAAGATAACACTAGAGCCTTGTACCTCCCAGGGCTTGGGGCTCTGGAATTTGTTTTGTCTTTGTGCTTAGGGAAAGGCCATGGAAAAGCACTGGGAAAACTACAACTAATACAATAGGTGACAGAGTTGCAAATATATATGTGAAGAATACAGAGAACATATAAAAGAAAAAGAAGACAAACCCCAAACAGCATCAGGGTGACCAGCTGGAGTTCATGTGGTTCATGCTTGGAACAGTGCAGAGGTCCACACACAGTCAGAAATGTGCACACAAATGAGGAAGGTATGCAACTGGAAGTTCACAGGAGCTCCAGAGAGGTGTCTCCTGCTGCTGAAGATCTGACAGATGTGGCTAGATGAATGCATGTCTCTGATCCTGGCAGTGCAGATGAAAAAGCTGCAGCCCAGTTGATGGAGTCTATAATGGTTATATTGGTTTGCCAAGAGACTCAAAACTACTGGTACCTATTCCTGAGCAAGTTCTAAGAAACAACTGGATCTTCCAGAGAACTGATCACCTTCAAAGCTACACACTGCCTTCAAGTGTTTTGTTTTGGTAATCCTAATAACTCTTTATCTACAGGCTATGGTTTTTATAGTATTTTTGTTTTGCCATTTTTTTCCTTCTCCATTCCATTTTGAACCCCTTTAGTGGAGTAAAGGGGTGAGACTTGAATCTGCTTGCACCAGCTGAGATGGAAAAACATCCAGGGAATATAGGGTGTCTCTTGCAGTTCTTGTGCTTTCAACTCCAGCTATACCTTGTTAATACCCAAAATGTTTTCATCTATGCTGGGACAAGTGCCAAAAGTTAGAGTTGGCCTAAATGCAAGGAAACAGCAGATAAACTGCCTGCTCAGCTCTCTCATGCATAAGCTAATGGTATCAGTGGACCTGGTCCTATTTTCTCATTTGTGGACATCCTTTTATGCAGATTCATCCTGTTTGGACACCAGAGACAGGAAGAAAACCTAATGTGCCTTTGAAATTTAACACACTGCACTTCAAGAGGGATCTGGAGGAATGGCTTAAATCTCTTGCAGAAACAAAGGTATTTAAAATCCTGGTTAACATGGACACAGATAAAACTGGCATGAATTCCTTTTTGCTTATGTTTCAGCTAAGCTATAAGTTCAGGACCATGGTGTAGAGGCAAAGAGGAACACCAGGGAAGGTAGCCGACTGTAAACCATGACTATGGTGATCCCCATGTCTCCTCTGGAGAAAGGCCTGATGTTGCAGGATCATTTAGTTAAGAAGGCAATTCAAGTCCCAAGTCTGAATTTTCTCTGAAGATTCAGGTTCCTAGTTTGAACCTCTTTCCTCTCTGAACATGAGTGAGGAACTAAACTAGAAGTGAGTAATCAGAGATGTCCCCAGTGAGGACAAAGTTATTTTAATGTAGTCCAGAACACTGTGAAAAAAAATGAAAGCATATATGAGCTGTGTGTTGAATATAGAAATTTTAGGAGAAATTACCATTGTGTTGGGATGTAGCTGACCCAAGCAAAGGGGTCTAATGGAGCAATGGAACCAGCATATCTTGAGTGGTTGCAAAATCTTTCTGCATTGGTTTTAGATTGGCTTGGTTAAGGGATTGCTCCTCTGGGCTACTTTTCTTTAACATTTCCCTTGAACAAATTTCTAAATATTTTCCTCTGTAGAATCCACATATAGATCTCCTGAAGGTACCAGGAGAGCTATAGCCTCAGTGGCATTGTGGCAAGTGATGACCCCCAAATCACAGACGCACTGCCTTCTCTCAGTCCTGCTGCCAGGCAGCCCTGAGGGCAGAGCCTGAGATCTGCCTGAATAAAACCAGAGCATCAAAGTGTATCAGCAGCCAGGACTAACAAGGGTGAAAGGAAACCTTTTGCCTTTCTTGCATGAACAGCATGTAGGTTTAGAAAGTATCCCTCAATGCATGTCCACCGGGGCTGGCCTCCCTGGAGGGCTGCAGGGAGGAAGACAGACAAGACCTTCTCTCAGTGATTAGGTTCAGGTTAGCACGTTGGAGGGTGAATGATGGTGCTGTCTTGTCTGGAGGGTCCAAGAGCTGGTTCCTCAGCATATGTTCACTTAGACACCCAGGAGGCAGCTGGGCTGAGTCATCCCCACTCCCACTTGATGCACCCACTATCAGGCAAATCATCTGCATCTTTTATGTTTTCAAAGCCCAAAGCTTTGCATCACAGAAAACTAAGAGACCTGAAGTCCCAGTTCATGTTTAGCTTAGTCTACAGATGAGTATAGCTCCAATTTCTGTTACTTTATTGTTCTGCTGAGCTTGCCCAGCCCTTCTGATGGTGATACCGAGCAGGCAGGCATTGCTTCTGTGACCACATTCACACTGTGGTCATAATGTTTGACATAATTATGCACATTCCCATTTTGTCTGTCCCTGACTTTTTAAAATGAGGTTAGATAGAGTGATACTTATAGTATCTAGAGCAGTTAGATAGTTAGATACGTCATCGAGTGAAGCTATTTCATCACAATAATGACTAAGATTTTCCTGTTTAGGGGGAAAGACTTGCCTTATTTAAAATTCTAAAGAAATCTCTACTATGAAATATTTTTCCCAGGGAAGCAGTAAGTACTGCTTTAATTCTTTTTCTTCTGCGTAATTAACGTGATGAATACTCTTCTATGCATATATAGTAAGTCTTATGTTCAATCCCACTTCTTCCTTCTAGTTGTCAAAAATTACTATAAATTAAATAATCATGTGTGTCCCCAACATTCAGCAACTGCATCCTGAGAATTTCTCTGTGCAGCCTCAGTACTGCTACATAGAAAGAGAAACTGAGGCACAGAGAGGGCAAGTGACTTGCAGATTTAGACAGAGCCAGGCATGAATCCCAAATCTACCCAGTCCTAGTTAAGTGCCTTGGCTGCAAAATAGGCCTTCTTTTATGGGCATTATAGCTGTGATTTGCTGTGGGGCTTACAGAATCTACTTACGCCATCCTAAAGACTTGAGCACCTAACTCCTTTAGCACCTTTGAAAATGCATTTGAAAATACATTCTTATCATTTTTCAGTATAAAATATTGTCTTCTCTATTTCCCCCTTAAGATTTTACCTGTTATTAAAGGTGGATTTAAAGTGTAAAAATCTCTTTTCTCTCTGACTTGGAAAAAGCTTGTAAGTTCCAACATTTTACTGTTTAGTAGACTGTGTTCAGCTGTCTTTCCCTACCACCACATTGTGTAATAACTTTTGTTAAGTCCCGTATCCCATCTCAGAATTAATATGTTCTTATATAAATAACAGTGTCACCACCCCAAATGTTGTGTTGAAAAATCTGTGGTGTGAGTATTTAAAGAAAGGAGTTGGGACTGCTGAGAAATATGTCTATTATTTACCCTGCCAGTGCTCCAGCAGAGAGATGCTGAAAGTAACTGCTGTGCCACATAGCTGAAAGGAAATGGAGGGAACAAGTCATCCAGCAAGTCTAGATACTGCAAAAATCAGATGGGAATTGGCTGTTTTGTGTCCTCCCTTTTGGGCTGAGAGCAAATTATTTTCTGGGTTGCAGTAGATAGAAGAAAAGTTTCTGGGGATTCACAGTGGACCCTGTAACCTCTGTGCATTTCAGGGCAAACTGCCAGGCCCCAGATTCTTCTTCCCCTCTGCACACAGTCCAAGCTACTTCAGTAGAACCTCAGCAAATGTTACAGCCTTTCCTGTTTGCTTTGCACTGCTAATATATTTGTGCATTGCAAAACCTTGCATCTTCTTAAAAATATCCTTCAGGGAGGGGAGTGAGAAATCCATATTCCTCTATTTGGCAAAATCTCTTTGATGTCTCCTCTCCTCTCCTGTCATGCTTCTGTCTGTGTGGGGATAAATGCACTGCAACTGGAAGAGTGAGATAAATAGCGTAAGGAGAAATCATTATAAACCTCGTGCTTGTGAGTGCATGCTCAGAAATGTGCCAGGTCATAAAACCTGACCAGGCCTGAAAAATAAAAATCTCTCAAATAATAATATAGGATCTCCATGGACCATTTTCTTATGCCTCTTCCCCAAGCATGGAGCATTAAAAGATTGAAAACTCCTTTTTCCCTTCATTCCATACAGCCTGAAAAACCATACAACATACTCCACATGCGTTTATAATAACAAAATGCGGAATAACAGAATTTTCCTTCTTGGGACTGTCTACAAAATGAACCTTGTCCCTGCAAAATTAAATACAAATAAAAGGAATAGGGGACAACCATGGTATAAGTCTATATATTCTTCCCACTGCTCTTCTGAACGATAAGCTGGAGAAGTGCTGAAAAAGGATATTTTCTCCTGTGTTCTGTGGGGTGGTGAAGATGTATGTGTACATTTATGTGTAATTGAAGTGCAAGTCCTATCATTTATATGGGGAGTAAGCCTCTCACAGGCAGGCCCAAAATCTTCATTTCTTTTCTGAGAAAATTTCAAGTGCACAGTGAATGTGAAAACAATGTAAGAAACCTTTGGCCACCCAAGACGTCATGACCATTGTTCTGCTGTGTTTCTGGCCTCCTTGGAGCTGACACACAGCATAACGAGTAACAGGACTCCTCTCTGTGGTGCTCCTGTAGGCAACTTACAGGACTTGTTTGTGAATCATTCTTCCTCCCTCTTATTAACAGCAACTGCTATAATGACTTTTTGACCATAGTTATCTCCTGAAGGAAACCTTGCTGATGCAGTGCTGTACTCATTATGCTGTGCAGGTTGACTTCATCAAACCTCACCTTTTGCTTTGATGCATGAATCTCAAGCGTGAGAGGGATGAGCTTTTTTTTTTTTTTCCCCACAGATTATTCAGTGGGCTATTAGGGAAACCACATTTTATGAATGGGGATTGCCCTGTTAGAAAAAGCTAATTAAACACAATGAGGATTTAGGAGCATTCCCTTGCCAGCTGTCTTTAAAATAATTCCAAAATCATAAAGTAGATGGCTCTATCATGAGCAGTCTGCCCTGGCACTCAGCCCCTGACTTAGGCTGTCCTGCCTGACTGAGATTCCCTCTGTGCAGGACCTGAGGTGTGCAAGCCAGAAACCAGGACTTGCTGCAACCTGCACCCTCCTGAATGGCTCACAGCAAAGAAGAGGCTGGTGACACCTCTCCTCCACACCTCTCCCTCCTGCCTCCCCCAGCAATGCGCCCCAGGGCCTGGGAAACTCTCTGCCAGCTCCCCTGTCTTTCACCTGGTGGTAATTTTCACCTGGCTGCTTGAGCACTTTTTAGCAGCCAGTGAAGTAAAAGCATTAAAATTGATGTAATATGTTGTCGTGTTTCTTCTAAAAGAGGAAATGTAAAGCAGTGAGGTTTTTTATTACAACATTTTTATCTATTTATCTTATAGGTAGGGTTTAATTACTGCCTAATTACATTTACTCAAGTTTGCCCCAGTTTCTTCCTTCAGATGAACACTATTCAGATCACACATTTATGGATTTGCTACTCATGACATGACCACTCTGGCATTTTCATTATCCTTCAACTTTATCTCTCCTCCTGAATCAAGGTTGCTGCCATTAATAGTATTTTTACTGCCACAGTTAATTTCAGTTCATGATTAAGACTGCATTTTTCTCCACTTGCTATAACCACCTAAGGAAAGGAGGTCTCTATACTGGAGAGATTAACAGTTAAAATGACCTTTCAGGACCCTCATTCTTTTAGAAATGGTTTCTGTAGAATTACCTTATTGTTTTCTGCCCATCTCTGCCCATTCTGTATCTCTGAAACTACATTATTTTTTGTCCTCATCTTCCTGCTTCACTGCTGACTGTGTTTACTGACACTACATTTCTTGTGCCATTACCCCAATAACTAGTGAGCTGTAATGTCACTAGCAGACATTATTCAGCATTCAGACTCTTCACCTGCACTCATCAATCCTGCTTCACCAACCAATTTGATTTCATGTTTTAGGTAAGGCTCTGAGAGATATGCTAAAATACATTCAAGTACTCAGTATCTCTGATATATTTTGCCTCTTTTCTTAAAACCATAAAACAGTATTTCAGTAGGCATCACTTTATATATTCAAGCACAGAAGCATCTCACTTCGTTGTGTGTTTTTGATCTCTCCTAGCTCTTGCCAGCTTCACAGGCCTCAGTAGGTGGCTAACAATTTATTTCCATGGTGCTGGAAGCTCCATTTTCTGTCCACTCTCAGTTACCCATCTCTGCTGATCATACACTATTGGACTTGCTCAAGTTTCCTTTGAGACACCCAGAGACTTTTTCAAATTAATGGTTCACAAGCATGGTAAGTTTGCTTTTAAACTTTTTGATGGGTAGAGGGTATTGTTTGTGTAAGGACTGCCAGAAGTTTCTCTTAAACTGTTAGTGAAGATGATCATATATTGATTTGTTCATCATTCATGCTCTGTCTTCAAATTTCATTTGGAAAGAACAGAGAAATTATTATTCTGTCTCACTTAACAAGGAATATAAAATTGCCTTTTGGCACAGGTGCAATTACTTGACATTTGATAGGGGGGTTTCCCTTTAAATAATGAGATAAAGAATATGAGACTAGTTCATGATTTTTCGTGATTATGAATCAAATCTGAACATGAAATGCTTCAAAAGGTCACTACAAGAAATTTTCTTTCTTCCACTTTAAAAATATCTACTTATCTACCCATCTACTATGTTCATCCTGGTGTGCAAATATTTTAGACTGAAGTTAAAAGAAAGCCAGTTTCTAAATTAACTATGAAAAACCTTATACATTCTTAGGTTACAGAGGCTGCCACCAAACTCTGCTGTGAAATGCTGCTCTTCTCAACCTGTTTTTGTGAACAGAGAACATCTGGTGGGTTATGTGATGTTTGGAGGCCATTTTGGGTATGATCATGAAATGATAGAGGTTTTGATTCTTGGAGAAATGAGGAGAAGGTCAGGGAACTGCTGCCTTAGACTTCTGGAGGGCAGACTTTGGGCTCTGGAGGAGCCCGGTTGAAAGATTCTCTTGGGAGACAGTCCTGAAGGGCAAAGTAGTGCAGGAAGACTGGACATTCTTCAGAAAAGAAATCCTAAAGGCACAGGAGCAGGCTGTCCCCATGTGCCTAAAGACAAGCTGTCAGGAAAGAAGACTGACCTTACTGAACAGAGGGCTTGGCTGGAAATCAGGAAAAAAAGGAGAGGCTATGGCCTCTGGAAGAAGGAGCAGAAAACTCAGAAGGACTACAAGGGTGTCATGAGGTTATGCAGCAAGAAAATTAGAGGGCCCAAAGCCCAAATGGGATTTAATTTGGCTATTGCTATGAAAGTCAATAAAAATGTTTCTACCAATGTGTCAGCAACAAAAGGTGGGCCAAGGAGAATCCCCATTGTTTATTGGATGTGGGGGGAAATATAGTGGCAAAGAATGGGGAAGAGGCTAAGGCACTTAATGCCTTCTTTGCCTCAGTCATTAAAGATAAGAACAGTTCCCTGGGTACCCAGTTACCCAGTCCCCTGAGCTGGAAGACAGGGACAGGAAGCAGAATGAAACCCCCACAATCCAAGGGCAAATGGTCAATGACTTGTTACACCATTTAAACACATAAGGCTATGGGGCCAGATAGGATCCAATCAAAATGATTCCATGCTTCTATGTTTCTAGTACTTAATCTTGTCCTAAGGAAATTTTGTGTTCAAGATTAGCTTTGTAAGATTAACTTTTAAATTGAAAGACTTAGCTAATTAAAACACATTCCCTGCAGGAAACTAATTTTGAAATACTCATGGACAATCACTGAGGTAAAAAATCTATGTCAAATCAACTTAAGTTAAAAAATTCTAGCAAGATAGTGCCAGGAATCAACATTAATGACCTGATTCATACAGTGTAGACACAGTCCTCTTGGATGTTTGTGTGCTTATTTAGGGAACCTCAGAACTAAAAGGCCTAAGTAAAATTGTCATCAAAACAGAAAAGAGATGCATATAGTAATAGAAGGGTTGGGAGGAGTAATGTGAAGACCACAGAAGAAAGCAGAGGAAGTTGTGGAATTAAAGGTCCAGCCAGTCTAAGTAAACAGGCCTTTTGCTTGAGCTAGGAAGAGAATTCTGGTTTGGAATAACTTTTTAGGGCGTAATGACTTGCATAATGTCAAAGTGGTACATCATTGCATAATAACTGAATTTAAAGGAGTGATAAGTCAGTGCAACCAATACCTAACCATGGTGGTACTTGTAGGGTCCTGGTTCTCTCCAATAGCCACCCTGAGTGAGATCAGACCCACCTTTGCAGGCTCTGAACCATGTTATCCAACTTCTTGGGTTCTGTAGAGTCTTTATTTCCTGGGGTACAGCAGTGAACAAACATGTAGCTTGGGTTCTAAAGCAGTAGAGTCTCACCTCCTATGGGCCTGAAAACGCTTTGATGGACCACAGTTGTTTCCACACAGAGGCTGCTTGGGTACGTCCTCACCTGTAAAGCAGGTGAATTTTGCAAGCCAGGCAATCTGCCCATGAATAATGGAAAATTAAGAGTACACAGGTATGTCATGTCTGCAGCACACAGTGCCTTAGGACAGGATTCAGCTTGCTGACTATGGCATTGACATTTGACGTCTGTAGATTATATTCAATATGTGCACTAAATTCTCATGAGTGCTGATAGAGATCAACCCAAAACAGTCAGTGCAGCCTAAAGGATGATTCAGTCCATTCTAAAATAGACAGCACCCAAATTATGAGGAAGGTACTTACTTGGAGGTGTTTAGTTTTGTAAAAGGTCCTCCAAAATAAAGATAATGGGCCACAATCTCTAATGCAGCAGCATGATATGGTGTGTAATGTCTGCTACCTCCACACAGGTGTCCTGGGTTACTCTGAGCATCCCACTTGGCACCAGATACATAGGTTTTGGTACAAATTTCTGCTAGAGTAGCTCATCAGCTGAGCCACTCCTGAGAGTCTGTTGACTGTCCTGACCAAATCTCCATGGAGCACAGTGAGAGCTTGTTCCCTAGATGGCATGTAGATGGCTACCTGCACACACCTGATAATTTTTGCCCTAAGCTAAGTCCCACCTTTGGTATCTGCATGGTGCTCTGTAAAGCGCAGCAACATTTTCTGCTTCACCATCCATTCCATCTCTCCCCAGTCTAAGGAGAAAGATTGGGTGGGCATCCTTGTGACAGTGAAAGTGACTTTCCTAGATTTTAATTTTTGTAGCAAAGAACAAACTTTTAAAAAGTCTCTGGATGTGACTTTGTCTCTCCGTGTAAGCAAAGCTCATGTTCCTAATCCACACATCTATTACCCTGGTAAACAGATTTCTTTTGTGATGGAAGGGGAATTCCTTTTGATCAGGGGAGCGTAAGGTGTCGTTAATGAGTCATTACCTGTAAGTAGTGTCATAATTCAAATGTACATGACTTTTTACTTATAATCAGACAAATCCTGTATCTTGAAGGTGAGCACTCAGATCTGAGGGTATGTTGAAGCAATTTATTGAAACTTATCCACCTGTAGGGTTGCACTAAGTACACAGCTTCACTAAAACTAACCTTCTTCACAGGAACACTGTTGTGCTGTGGTTGGTGTAAATAAGAAAGACACTGGGTATTTAAGCTCAGCTTAGAAAAGATGAAACTATTCTATCTGACATATCCAGCTGTGCAAACAGTGGTATGGAATGATCTATGTTAACTTCACTAATATGTGAGCTTTAGAATAGAAGTTGTGATAAATATAAATTATTATTCTGCTTCTAAGTAGTTGAATACTACAGAAGACAGAGAGGAAATACAAGGAGATCATGAATTATTTCCCCACCTCCCACAAAATAGGATTGAAAATGGTACATTTCAGTACTTAATTCTTATTCATACCAATGGCTTTTGCCTCTCTTAGGCAGTATTTCTACACTATGGAAATTTCCATGGTGTATCAGCTGCCAGGAAGGAAAATGATGACCATGCCAGAACCATTTCCTCATTCCTGTAGCACAGAGCTCCTAGTAGTCTGGTGCTGTCACTCCATGTGAGTGATCAATGACATGAGCTGGATCTTCAGTGAAAGTGTAGGGATCTGAAGCTGGTATCTCTTCTTTAGAAATGGGGAGTATGCAAAATTTCAGTCAGACATTGGGGAAGAGAATGTCCCATGTTCACCAAAGCTTTAGGGAGAACTTGAATCCTATTTTCCTGAAGTATTTTCCACTCAGTGACGGTAAAGCAGACCTCTATAGTTGTTTTGCCTTCCAGCTGATATTCTATGTCACAAAACACCAAAGACCAATAAACAAACAACCAAACAAATAAATATTGTGTATCATTAGCTGCATATACTATCACATGTCCTCAGTGTTATAGTTGCTTAAGGATACTTTCTAAGCAACGTATCAAATGATGGACATGTAGCATGCTGCTTCCACTAGAATTTCCCCTTTTCTACAGGGCTAAACTACTGTTGACATCTCATTAATCCACCCAACTCTGACTGTGCTGTATCAACATGTGTGGCTAACCTTTGTGTTCAGACAGTTCGTTTTCTGAAAACATTTTATTGTGCTCAGCACCAGGCTTTTTCTTGCTGCTTTTTTTCCATTACATCACTTTTTTCCCCTTCAGCCTGAAATGTGGGAGACCATTTTCCTTTGGAGCATATGCCAGTGTTCAGCTGTTGAAACAGCAGGGGAGGTTATAAATCTGGACAGGGAACTGCTCTTCATCCTTAGTAGCTGAATGCTTTGTGGCCACAGCAGGCAATGCTTTCTCTAACCCTGTGACCTTGTCTGGTCTCAGACACAGACCTTTCACATGGAGTGGAGAGCAGAATCGTGCTAAAACACAGACAGCTCCAACTCTGCTTTTACTGAGTAGCTTTTTCTAGACAAATGCCAAATAATAATACTAATTTGTGATTTTTCAAGTGTGTCTTCATTACTTTTTTGGACTTCTTCACCTCTACACGCACAGAAATAAAAGAAGAATAAAGCCAAAATCTTATCTGAATACAATATCTAACTGCAAGGATTTATTCCAAAATTTTTAACATTAAAGCAACTTGAGCCCTCATTTATAAACACCCTGTTTTATTCCTTACCTTTGCCAAGTATACAATTGCATTTTCTTTCAAAACATGACTACCAAAACCAAAAAAGGTGACTCAGCTTTTCAATACCTAGAAGTATTACAGATGTAACTTCTGGGTTTTTTTTCACAACAAGAGAGGGCAGAAATTTATAAATTACGTTTGCAGTACAGGACACAACTTTCAGAGTTAACTCTGGAAGAATCTAAATTCCTGGACACCAGAATTTTGACAGTTAAGAAGTTTAGATAAGTTCATTCTGTACTCTTTATAGTAAATGCTTGCCCATGGTCAACAGTTCTCATTAAATTACTCAGATTTCCCTGGAATAGATGAAAACTAAGTAATTTCCTTAATTTTTGTTGCTTTTATAACAGATACAGAATGTAAGTGAAATACCTGATATAGGAGGGTCATTCTTCTCAAAGGTATTTTTCCTTTAGAAAAAAAATACTTATATTAAAAAGTTTCCTTTTTCTCAATTAAGTTTTAATTTTTTATCAAAACAAAAGGACTTCTAACTTCACTTTCCCATTTGCAGCACCTCTGAATCTTGTTATAAAGCAGCAGTCCTTAGATTTTTTTGTGCTTTAATGAGAAGGGTGACACTACCCACCATACCAAGGTAGAGAGATCATGATGGAATAACTTTAAAGATGAAATCTTGGACTTCCCTGGAAAGAATAGGAAAATATTTTAATTTGGATTTATTTCTACTGTAGTCTGGAAAGGGAGAACTGTTATACTTCACATAGTATGTAGAGATACTGCATATATAGTACTTCTATTATGAAATTCTTGCAGTAGTCAAAATGAAAGCTATTCCATGAAAAGGGATTAAATTCTTTGCTGTGCTGAAGTCTCAGCAGTGTCAGTCAGGGTACATGGTAGTGCCCCTGCTTCTGGTCTTGTCTATAGCCATCCTGTCTGCCTTGTGGAGCATTACAAATTCCCGTGGCCTGGCAACTACAGAAATCTTTTGGAACAAAGAAATGTGGACTCAGTGAGGCTGAGAGCAGTGTATCTGTCATTTGCTGTGTGCCAAATAGTAGGCGAAATAGTAGGCATGGTAAGGAAGTCTACTGAGACATTGTTTCATTAGGCATGAATAGAGCAGACAGAAGTATTAATTTTTTTTTCCTATATGAAGTAAAATTAATTAATGGCTCTGGATTAATATCTGGAGGTTCCTTCATTCTCATACAGTCACTGGAAAGAGGGAAGCACCTAATCTAACCTAATAATATCTTCACCTGCATGCCTTCAGAGAAATTTATCATTCCCATCATGTTTATGGGGAGTGCAAGTAGTTAAACTATGCAGTCTGAGAGAAGAGTTACCTAAATTTCATTAAGTTAGGAGTCTGAATGAGTAAAATGGAAAATTCCACACAGGAGTGGTGAATCTCTAAGTCCTGTAAATGTTATGTAAGCATTTGTCTTCTCTCTCCAGGTGAGAAGTGCAGGTCACTAGTACTCAACAGATCAAATCCAAGTTGAGTTAGTGTAGAGATGTAGGTGTGTATGGATATGATGAGAAAGGTGGGAAGCTCAGGAATTACATGGCTGTGTGTTGAAGAACAGCTGTTTCATACTTGCTTTTTGGTTCATCAAATGTCTTCTTGATTATACCCATCTCCTCTGCCACAGGATTGTCTGCGGCAGCTACTGCTAACAAACCCAGATCTGAGCATCATTTTGGTGCATAAGAGATGGAAGTATTCCTGTACCCTGTCTTCTTTTTGTCCTCTCATGATTACTTTCTTTCCAGCTGCTACCTTTTTTCTATAATTGTCACTGCAGTTATTTCCAAGTTTTTGTTGTAATATTGTAATGCCTGCATAACTTTTCAATTAAGTTCTCACTCTTTCTTCTGCTTTGGATTGTTGGCTTTTTTTTCCCTTTCTTTTCTTTATTTTTTCTTTTTAATTCAGTTCTCAAAGTAGAGTGCTTTTGCTTTGGTTTTGTTATGTTTTGGTTTTAGGGGTTTTGGCCAAAACTCTTTGTTGGAGGTTTGCAATAAGTATCACTGTGGAGTCGCTTTTATGATAGGATTTGGTATGTCTCATCAGATTACTAAGGATGTCAGTTGAACCAGGATGATCCCTGTGGTGCCTCACAACTTATGCTGATGATTGACATGGATGATTTATATCATCCCACATATTGCCAAGTGTATTAGGCATGTTTAATATTATTACAAGATTACTTTATAAAATATACTGAATTCTCACGGACAAATATCACACCAAACATATCTCTGTGTTGGAAGGATAATTGTGTTTCTTTGCAAGAAAATGGCAAAGATCAGTATATATAAGTATCAGATTTCACTATGTAATAATTTCCAACCAGCATATGGCCTTTATCTTTTCATGAATGTATGTCATTGGATATGCAATTATCTAATGGATATATTGATGTTTGAGTTAAATGATTAATGATGGTGTTATGTATGACAGAAATCATGCCAAATTTTTGTTTGTTGTTTTTGGATGAAAGTGCCATCCAAAGCCTTTAAAAGGCAGTGTTGTATGGTGTTCATTTCCCTCTGTATGATGAGCTCATCATTCAGTGGGACAGATGATCCCCTTTACTTCCAACTGCAGATTGAAATAATCTTTGTTGGCGTTTACTGCTTCTTCAGTAGCATGCTGCATGTCTATGCAGAAAATTGAATCAGCTCGCATATAAAATGTTACCAGATAAAGAATCTTACATTGAAACTGTTTTCACATGAAGCATGGTCAAAGGATAAGTATTCCATTTATTTATCAGGATTGCAGCAGGCCCCTGTCCTCCATGAGTTATTTTGAATTACTAATGAACGTTGTCCTGATTTTTTTGACAGTTGCAATACTATTCCTTTTCAGTTCTTTGTCCCAAAATGCTCAACAATTAATCTTGTTACCTGGTAGAATGTTTGAATTTCACAGCCATTCTCAGTTCAGCTTTTTTCTCACAGAGTCCTAGGTTTTCAAATCTATAGACTTGACAGTCCAAGCTTAACTGCTTTCACTTTAGCTGCCTAAACCATGCACATTTGAACTTTTGGGTTGGTCCTGTACATGTGGCTCTAGGGATCCCATCCAATGATAATGGTTGGTAAGTCTGCTTGTCACATATTTTAGTGTTTCTCAAATGTAGATGTTCAGAAGAAAAGTGGCTATTAAATCTTGCCCAGGACTGATGCTGCCTCCACTGAACAGGGAGTGATGGCGCTTTTGCCTTTCTGGATCTCAAGGATAATAATTTAGCTCTGGATGTGTTCAGCCTGAAAGAAGTTAATGTGCAAATAGAATACTTGTATGACATTCAAAATCTGCTGGAAACCTTGTTAGAAATAAAAAAATTGGAGCTCCCTTCTAAGCACAGTAGGGCTGTAAGATTGCTGGCTGCTAAATCATGGAAAAGAGGAAGAAATGAGAAACTCTTTGGAGGATAAACCTGTTTAAGAAGGATTAAATATATAAACTGATTCATTCAATTGGGCATATCTACCAGCTCGGCATGTGCTCATTCTATGTCTGTTAACTATTTCTCACTGTAAGAGATGCATGTGCTGTGCATAGGCAGTGATAATGTTAGCTCTGCATTTTTTATGTCATATTCCCTGCTCCCAGGGTCTACATCTACATTGAAACTGAGACTCTATAGGCAATACTTATGCTGTACCTGGCTGGCCTTGAGAATAATCCAAGTTTTAGGATAATCCCCAAAACCTTCCTCCCATGTGTTGTCATTGTCTTTTTATTTAGCCTGCAAATTGATGCTCTTAAATCCCTTTTTATCAGTGACAGGTGATGCCAGCTTCTAACTGGGACGCTTGGCTGATACTGTGAAATAGAGTTGTTTGGTGGTGCTTAAAGAGCTGGCCCCATGACTTCAGTCCATCCAGTCTGAAGGCTAATGTCCTCTTGGTGAATATTCCTCTGGCATGTCCCAACCCCAGACCCCAGAGAGACTCTTGGAGATGAAAAAGTGAGACTGTGCATTTGCTCTTGCTGCTATATAATTACCCTCAAAGCGCATGAAATATGCCTGAAATCCTTTTCACATCATACATTAAATATCAGCAATGAAGGCCAAAGGTAGAGGGGCAGCTGAAACTCTGGAGTACATATCTACAATCATGGACCAATCAAACATCTCTGGCAACAGGTACATCCCAGTCCCTGGTCTAGGACTTCAGGTCTTGCCCAGCCATGTCAGGCACCACTTCATAGATATAGGCTTGATCTACACCCTCAGACAAGTCTGCAGGTTACCGGTGGCTGTAGATCATTAATAGATTGGCTGTTGCTGGAATTCACATCCAGTTTAGTGTCTGATGAGATGGATGACTCCCGACTGACCTTGTGTCCCAGAATGTCATGGAGCTGACATGATTCATGAGCAAAGAAGCACAGTCACTTGATCTCTTTTTTTTCCAGAAACTGGGAATATCCAAACAAATTAGGATATATAGGGATATTTCTTGTCCCTCATAAAAGCAGATTTAAGAAGCTGTTGAAATGAGTTCTGCAGGGGTGTTATCCATCACATGCTTGGGGAAAGGAACTGGATGCAGACAGGATTTTAGGTATTGCTCCCTTGAAGCACAAAGGCCCTCCTCATTCTGGAGGGGGAAGAATATAGTAACTAGAGGGAAAGAGAGTAGGGAAGGTGGTCTTCACATGCCTTCTTTCATATGCATGCTGCTGACAGTGAGGCCTGACTATCAATATTGATGGAGGATACATCATGTCTTGCTCATGGCACTCATCACTGCCTATACATCCCTCTGCCCCTGCTCAGTCCCCTTCTATCCACCTCATTGCTGCGGCCTGGAGGCAATTCACTCAGTCAAGTCATGAGGAGTCACTTTAGACTCATCCTGTTTGTAGCCCTGGTTTGTGCCTGAAATGTTTGGTTTTCTGAAATTCCTTTCCCAAGGAATTTTCTGTAAACAAGAGACATGTTTTGGTAATGGCAAATTTGTTTACATATTTTCGCCAGGAGGGACTTCTTCTTGATGTCCCTCTGGGCTGACCAATGTGATTGTAGAAGTTTGTCTTCTTGTCACCAATCAAATTGGTATGTGTAGAATAGTATAAAAGAGAAGACATTCCCAAGAATAAAAGGATAATTTTCAACCTTCTGAAATCAGAATCTTTATATCGTTATAATGTACTACAGCGTCACCTGCTCTCTTATTTTATGCTGGTGTTCCACCACCACATCTGAGTTGCAGTTTCCTTCTGATGTTCCCACTGATGTTCCACCACATGTCTTCTATAACTGACAAAAATGAATGCAAAGTTTATTTAAAGTCTGCTATTGCTCAATAGGCATGTTTGACACCCATTTTTCTAGATGACTCTATAAAATACAAGGCAAAGATGAACAAAGCTCTTTAATCTAAATGGAGTTCTCCTTCCATTTGCATCAATGAAGTTGAGTGGAGAAGCAAATTCTAGACCCATTATTTTTTCAACCAGTACAGAGACAGAAACCCTAGGCTGTGAGGCCCTGATTCAAGAAAGTATTAAGCACCTGCTTAACTTTGAGCACTGACTTCAATGTATTTAAAGTTAATCAAGTGCTTAAGCTTTTTCCTCTATAGAGATTCTTCTCTGCATAAGGGCCTAAGAGAAAATAGATAACTATAAAGAGCAACTGTAATGAGCCTGCATATGGGCCAAAGAGAAGGGGATTATTAATGCTTTCAGGTTCAGTGAGGACTAGGGTTTAAATATCAACCTCCTACAGTGAGACATGAAAGAGTCTCATAAATGTGTTAAATCGCATCAGGTCCATTTAATATCATTATGTTTAATAAAAGTATCTTTGCACTATAATAATCAGTGAGGACAGTAGGTGGACCAGTGAGGCAGTTCAGGAAGCAGAATATATTTCTTCTGCTAGAGTTATCCTCCTTCCTTCTGCACTCTGGAGTGTAGGTCTCCAATAAACAACAAGTTTCTAATTCCTTTAATCTCTGGGAAAATCTTGGAATTGCCTTAAGGATGGTAAGAACACAGCTCCATGACACAACTGAGCTAGGAAATTAAAAATGTGGTTCACCAAACCAGAATGGTAGAAATGAGTGTGGGAAGAGTTCTTGTGCAACCTCTGTTTTGTTGGCAATGCTTCCAATAATTGCTAAGACAGATCACAAAACTGCCAATCAGAATAAAACTTAGAGTAAAACTGAAACTAGGGCTTTTACCAGAATAACCTTTCAACAGTCTTTTTTGTTGCTCCCTCTCTCTTTCTAACCCTCTTGCTGTGGACAGAGAAAAAACACATCTCATTTTGGTTGTTTATGAGGGCAAAACCAAGCTGTTGATTTAATTGAAGCATTTAATTCT
Source organism: Illadopsis cleaveri (assembly GCA_013399915.1). NCBI lineage: Eukaryota > Metazoa > Chordata > Aves > Passeriformes > Timaliidae > Illadopsis > Illadopsis cleaveri. The sequence continues at coordinate 660,784 of VXBB01022420.1, read as the reverse complement.
AAACATAGCTTATGATATGTAAATGCTGAAAAGATCATTTGTCAAAACAAGAACATTGGGGAACCTTGACCCCAAACCTCAACAGCTTTTATTATAATCACATTATGATGCCTAAACATCATAGCAGTAAATCTCTAATACACTGTGGCTAGAATTTGTGTGAAGTTTGAGGATAGTCAACAGCAGCTTTTATGTTTTACAGCTTATATAGAAAATTTTTATTTTAAATAGGTCAAAGACAAAAAATACTCTGCGCAGGAAACATAAAGGCAGAATGTCAAATAGCTATTTTGGATTTTACAGATTCAAACTCTAACTGATGAACAGTTACAAACCTAATTTGTGTTTTCGTGTCTTGCAGAAAGTTTAAGAAAAACATTTGCTGACTATTTGGTATGAAGATCTCCCATACTGTCAGGCTTCAAATGAAATTGTATTTTTTGGAAGAAGGAAAATGAGCTTTATGCAGTTTTTTGGAAAATAAAATATGAAAGCACAAGTCTTTTGAGACATCCTAAAATTGTATGGTCTGTATAGAATTAAATTGTATTACGGTTTCTATTAGGGAATAAATGCCAGCTTGTGTGAATAAAATGTAATCAATTACATTAATACATATTATGACACATTTTTAAGCAAAAAATGCATCTTTCTTTACCTCTGCTGTAATCAAGATCTTTGATTCCAGAAACTTTCATGCCCTTATCATTGTGCAAAATGTATAATTAACCTATTGAACATTTACTGCAGGGTACCACTGCACTGCTATGTTAAGGAAAGAAAGGAGTCAAATTATCACTAGGAAAATGTTCATCACCAGAAACGTGCAGCTATGAGACCTGGCTCCCTGAACTGTACATTGTGAGGAGCTGGAAGGGCACATATAGAGAAGGATCCCTTTATGCCTGGTCCATTTTTCTACTCCTTCCATAGTGTCTGTGTCTTTGACTGTTCAAAGAGAGGCGGGAGATGCCACATCCCTGGAAGTATTAAAGACTAGGCTGGATGGGGCTCTGAGTGATCTAGTTGAAGATGATCCTGCTCCTTCCAGGGGGGTTGGACTAAATGACCTTTAAAGATCCTTTACAACCCAGACTATTCTATAGTTTTATACAGGCCATGGATCTTTCAGTAAGGTGCAGGATGAATTCAGAGTCCTTTGCCACTGCATTCACCTTTCTTCATATTTCACTTGCAAGTGATGTAATGTAATTATTTCTTATTTCACTGACAGACATCATAGGGCTAGATACAGAGGAAAAACTTGTAGAACATTCTTCCATCCCATCTGCACAGGTCTGGAGTTTAGATGATGTGTGTCTGAGCACTTTCAAACCTCTGGTCTTCTATCCTGGAAAGACGTAGAAGTCAACCCTGGCTTGGAATGAAACACAACATTGAGTTGTTGCATCTTCAGGATGCAAGTTGCTCTTTATACAGGGCTCCCAGAGATATGCCTTCAGCTGACCACCATTTGTCAGGGAAGAAGCAAATCCCTGCCACAGTCCATTCTGCCAGGGGAGCCACAATCTAATGTTATAACATGGAAAGGGATCTCATCTCCCCAGGCAAAAAACTCCAATGACTCAAAAAAACCCCAAAAAACCAAAACCCCCAAACCAAAACAAAACACAAACCAAAACAACAATAAACAAAAAAACCCACCAAAACCAAAAACAACAAAAGCCCCAAAGCCCCAACCAACCCAGTCTTAGTCCTTACCTACAAGTTTAACTGCCACATATAGATTAATTTGGACTTCATATCTTGTTCCACTTGCTGACAGAGTATGACAAGAGACTGTATGACAAAGCGTATCCATTTTCTCCCTTTTACTGCAGACAGTGTTGGTTCATTGACCTTATAGAGGAATACATTTTTGTGCAAAAATTCTGTGAAAGGCAATGAGTGTTGTTCTGGAGTGGGAAACATCATCCATCAGGCCTAATTCAGGAAAGGATTTTCCCTTGTCATGCCTAGGTTCATGCTGACATGAATAGTTAGTATTTACAAACAGTAGTAGGGAACAGTAGGCAAATCCAGCTAGAAGCCTTTGTTCCTTCCTAGGCAATCTCTAGTAAAAATAATATAAAAGATGACCAAATTTCATAGGATTTCCTTAAAGGTTTTATTGAAGATCAAAGACAGATACAAAGCATTTGTCTAATACCTCCTCACTGCTAAGCTAACAGTGATGTTTTGTAATAAAGGTAGAGGAGCATAATCCTATTATGTAAATAGAGAATTAGACTGCTGGACACCTGAATCTCTTATACAGGTTTGAGAGTACGGTTTTATCAATGATGGATATTGGAGAAGAAATAAGAATGAAGTGCAAACCACAATGCCAACTGCTTTTTTATGCATAGCACCCACTATTTGCAAGTTTTGCATACTCACCCTCCAAATACGTGGCAGAATCCAGCGCAACACAAATATGATAAGCACATCAATAAAGTAGGGAGATGATACCTTGTGACAGATGGACTGATAGGGGCCTCCAGATTCCATTAAAGCGAAGTGGACAAAGGCCCTAGGAGAAGAGGTGAGTTCAGACAGGAGCAATGCCTCTGCAGAAAGACTGTCTATGTCAGGAACTGCATTTTTGTAATTTATTTTATTATTCTTTTATTAAGGTTTTTTTCCTTTTCTTTGAGTGTCTTTCTTAAGACTGCATTATGAGCACAGTGTTAAACATGGTAGGGTGCCACTCTACAGCCAGGGCCAAGAACCCTTACTAAAAACTAGGTTAGCCTCAAGGGTTATATCAAGTAACACCCCCTGACTTAATTGTCCTTTAAGACTTAAGCATAAAATATTTTATATCATTCCCCATTTTTCCTATTTTTTGACTATGACAGCAGTTGGAAACAGATCCTCTGCTCCTCCTGTACTAGCACAACTCTTCCAGGCTGTACTGCATGTGTTCTGTGGAGAGTGGCATCAGAAACAAAGGAAAACTCAGAGAGCAATAGCTGTCTGCTAGGAAACAATACAAAGCATCTTATTTTCATTTTCATTTTTAGAGTCTGTGCTCCAAATTGTGTCTCTTCCTTGCAGTATGAAAAAACATACAATCTAAACAGCACTGACTGAATGTGAATTTTTTGCAATACTCTTTCAAAACAAAATAATCCCTATTCATATTTAATTACTCCTTTCCCCACACAGTTAGCCAATGAAAATAAATTGGGGAGTTGCTCATCCTAAAGGAATCCAAACAATTTAACAAGTAATAAATTAGGCATATTCCCCCAGGATCAGGCTATATTATCAGTTAATAAGCAGGATTAATTTAGATTTCAATATGTTATGGTCTCCATAATCTTTCCTTGTGGTGAATATCAGAGAGTATTTTGCCCCACAAGCTCAGTCCGGAATAAGTAGGCTTTATCAATGTTCATCTAGTCTCTGAGAATGATTTAATTTTCTCAGTACTTTAATAATAAAATTATTTTTTATCTGTTTATGTATCGAAAAGGTAATCCTCCCATTTTGAGAAGATGATTATGTTCCCAGTTTTAGGAAAAATTAAATACACAATAGGATGAATCCCTTTAAGATATTCCACCATGATGGTGCTTCTCAGCGTTCCTATCTGGGAGAGAATATATATTTCCTTCACTTGATTGTTAAAAGCTTTTTAGATCAGGTTTTCCTAAGTCTTCTAGGACACTTCCAAAAAAAAAAATTTTCCTCAGATTTAGCTCCTTTGGTTTTTCCAAACCAGAGATTCTCATTTGAACAAATTACAATGAATGGTTCATTTCTATCACTGTGCTCTAATTCCACTGTATTAAGATGACAGTACATTTATGCTTTTTGGTTTCCAAAGGATGAAGAAATCTCTCCAGGTTCTCATGGGAAGTCAAAGTCATAAAAAGCAGTAAAGCCCAGACAGAGAGAAAAATTATCTGTAGCCTTTTTGTCAGTAAATCTGATGTATCCATTGGTTATAAGAGATATGGCTTTGCATTAGGCTATCAGTACAAACCTCTTTGTGTTTGTCTGAACTTGTGTTGGCTCACCTGGATATTTGATTCAGCTTGTAACAGCAGTTACCTATTGGCGGGTGGGTGTTACCTGCTTGGTTACAGCTTTTGCTTAGCTTGGAACAAATCTGAGTTTTAACACCTGTTGGCACAGGCAAAGGCAGATGCACAGGACCCAAGGACTATAAATTTGGGCTAGTAAGTGTTCAGCAAATAAATGCAACCTTAGATGTCATGTAAATCAGTCTCAGGGGTAACCATAGAACCTAGAAGTGTCCCATGTATGTAGAAGGCACCATGTATAGAGAGTACTTGGAGATACAATGAGGATTTGTAGATTGATAATGAAAGAGCAAGCATGTCAGCAAACATAAAAATGCCCCCTAGCAAACCTCAGAGAGGCAGGAAGAAACCTTCAGCACCAACATCATACTCCTCCCAGCAAAGGATTTGAGATACTTAAGACTCACGTTAATCCTCTCTGTGCCCTGCACAAATGGACACTATTGGGTTTTTGTGTGTACTTCTCTTTAATTGTGAAATGCAATTTGAACTGTGTCATATCACTGTACCTGCACTAACAAAAGTAACTTAAAAGACTGTTAAGATTGCAAATAGATCAACATTGAATTGCTGGCTTTGTGTATATTGTCTGTTCCTTTTGCCCATCACAACTGGTTTTTTAACCTCTGAGTGTTGAGATAACACTATATGGTTTGGATTCTCTCTACATATATAGAAATTAACATTGGTACTAATCAAGAAATCCCAGCAAAACCCAGCACACATGCTGGCTTATTGGTGCACATCTATGAGTTTCCCTTTCCTGAGGTCTTCCTCTCTTGCCTTCTTGAATCCACAAGCTACACTCATGCTTCAATATGAGGACGTTAAAGTGACAAAGAGCTTTATGTATACAAGGATCTGCACACAAGACAAAATACAATGGTGACTATTCCAAGGCACAGCAAGATTACAATATTGACCATACTGGGAGATTAGATTATGTCTCAGACTCATCAAGACAGTTACATGTACACTAGTATGCACGTAACATGTACACTAGTAACTTTTAACCCACGCTTCCTTGTAAACATGCTCAGACAGGGTAGGAAATTCTGCTCCTGCTGCGTTGATCTGCAATCGTCTTCTCTTGCTCTTTATAAATCTCTTTTCCTGTCTGCTTTCAAAATGTTATCTTAACCAGGATTAATAAAGATACACTGGGGAGCTACTTATCTCTTATAGGAAATATGTTTATAATGATAATAATAGAAAAGCTTTAATCTTGGAAGAATAATGGAGGGGGAGGGAAGCTAGAAAGAAGAAATATATATGTAAGAGAATAGACAGGTAGGAGATGGGCACTGGAGATCACCAGTGGACCCCCACCAGAACCTGAGATCCAAATACCCCTGAACTTTAAGAACATCTAAAGACAGATCAAAAAGTTTTGATCTGAACCCCTACGTTTCTCTCTGAATTAAGGATGGATAAGATGGGTCTGATAAAAGAAGATTCATCTTGAGACTTTTTGAAATTCAAAAGAGCTCAGTTTACCTTTTAAATTAAGTTCTGAGCAGCTTTCCTACTTCTTGCATTCAGCCAGAAGATGGGGAAATATCAAGACACAGCATGAAAGATGTGCCTGCCCAGTCTGAATTAAGGTATACTGAAAATCTCCTCAGGGAGATTGATCCTCAGAGATTTCCAGAGCAAAGAAGCCTGGACGTGCTTCAGAAAAACAGTTGAAGATTTAGGCCATTGACTGAGTGAAACCACAACATCGAACAAATTGAGGTTCACTATGGCTTGCTGCTTCACTGGTATAAAATTAAATTTATTTTAGATATATAAGATTCTCCTCTTTGTAACCAAAGAACTTCAGAGTTCACTGGCTCCTATGCCAAAGATTTTGGTGGCTACATCTGTACTAGGAAATAAAGTACATCCTGCCTTTTCTCTGGCCAGTTGAAAGGGCATGGCTCATGCCCACAGCCCTGAACTCTCCTGCCCTCCAAACCCCAGTGGCTGCATTCAAACTGACTGTGGGAATTGGTTTTGGCCCATGTTCACTTGTGAGCCATAGTGAGGATCTGCTGGAATGCACCAAAGACATGACCAAAACTTCCAGATGCTGTGCTCGTATTTAGCAGTATGGATAATCATGGGATAACAGCAGGTCTGTGTCCTGGTGCTTTTTATGTCAGTAATAAGGACTGAGCCATCTTGATGTAGGTTATCTGCTGCTGTGACTGTAGTCTTCCTTCCTTGTAAGGTGTAGTGCCCAGTTTTGTGTACCATCAGTCTTTCCTGCAACTCTTCTTGCTAAGTTTCAATATGATGTTATTTATGGATAAGGTCATTTTTGTCTCTAGTCAGAGATCAGATGTCCTTGTTTAGCCCACTTGATTTTGGCCCTGTTCATCATTAAACATTCAGTAACATTCACTTTTGTTGAGGTGTGTGTAAGTATTGTCAATGGTCTCTTGCTGTTTCAAGAAATTAAAATTGGGAATTGCTGCTCGTTTGTCTGGCAGTGATGCATCTCTAAGCAATATGGATCAGTGGAAGCATCTAAAGATAGTTAGTATACTTGCCTTATTGATTCCATGTTGGCCCTTAAAGCCTTGGAAGGCAGCCACAGCTGGTGAGCTGTTATACCCAGCTCAGGTATAGTGCATATCACTGACACAGACTGAGTCTGTGCTGGAAAGACATCTGGATGAACAGACCTACACCTTGTGTCCCACTGCTTGCCCATTTTCACCTTGGAAAGAAGCCAAAACCTATAGACCAAAGGCACCTTGCAGACGACACCAAGTTAGATGTGAGTGTTGTTCTGCTTGAGAATAGGAAGGTTCTAAGGAGGGATCTGGACAGACTGGATAGCTCAAAAAGCATTTAGGCCTGCAGCAATTAGTTTCCCTTTCAAGAAGTCTATGCCTGACTCTGGTCAGATGCAGTTATGTATCCTGCATTCAGGCTTTCCATGAGTTCTCACATTGATACATTGATCACTTAATCTTTTCAGGAAGGCACTGTTATCTCACGAGATCCCGTACTCTTTCAGAGCCACCAAGGTTCTCAAATGGCATCCAATTACAATCTACTTTAACTGCATCCCATGGTAAGTAAGAAACCAAAAAGGTCTGATGAGCCTCAGCGACCCTCTGATGACTGACTGTTTTCAGAGCAAGGAATGAAGTTTTATCATTGACTACAATAAGCTGAAATGGTTAAGCTTGAAGGTGGTTAATGCAAGGAGATAATTTTCTGGAGATGAGAATGTTTGGATAGAGCATGGCTTCCCAGCTAAGGAATGATTTTCTTCCATACAGTAGGCATTGTCCTTATGTACATGTATTTTTTATTTAGATAGATGTTTGTGTGAGCATCTGTGTCTGTGTTGAGAAGCAGAAGCACAAAAAAA
>VXBB01022420.1:584741-653317 GCA_013399915.1 Illadopsis cleaveri | reverse complement strand
GAAAAAAAAAAAATCCAAGCATGCAAATGAAAAAACCCCTGTTCTTTTATGAAGAAAATAGGTCTGCTCTCTTTTGGTTACATAGTTGTTAGTTTAATCTTTATAATATAGTTTTTTGTGATCTTTTTAAAATGGGTGGCAAACTAAGTAACTGGAACATAGGTAGAAATAATATATTTGGGTTACAGGAAAAAAAAAGCTGGCATGACTTTAAAGGCACACATTTCATAACACCACATGTGCAAAGCATTATAGTAATTACACTGTGCACATCTGTAGCAGACAAAGTGAACAATGAATATTAAAAACACATTCCTAAAGCTGGCCCAGAAGCTTGGAGACTGGTACTAGAGGCCAGATGCTGGGACTTCTGTATCCAGAACTGGTGTGCTTTGGCGGCAGCTAAAGTGATGGGCTTGGGTGCAGGTGAGGGCATTGGGGAGGAACATGCAAGGCTGATCCATTTCCTGTTGCTCTTTTCCCTGGCTTCCTACCCCACAGAAGGTATTTCGCTGAGAAAAATCTGGCTGGAGCCCTCAATGGCTGCTGTTCAACACTGCTGTAGTGCCAGAAAGGGAAGGAAAAGGGGTGGATGTGGAAGCAAAACTGTGATGAACAAATGGTCTGAAGGCCATACTGGGAATGCTTGGCCCATTTTCATAGCAAGGAGACAGAGACACTCGGGTTTCCTCAGATACACACTCCTGGGCAAGATGGACAAGATAAGCACTCACACAGAAGTTGTGTGGTTTGGTTTAGTTGATGATAAATACCATTTAATTAGTGGGCTATGCAGCATATTGAAGTTGTTTTATGGGTAAAAACAGTAGGATATCATTCAATCGAAACCATCATGCAGACAAGTGGAGAATGCAGTAGCCACCTCTCAAGTTCCTTACTCTCCAGTAAGGAACAACTCCAGAATGGTTTGAAGATTCTGATTAGCTTCATGAAGCAAAAAGCCGGAGATCATATTTTTCATTTTATAGCAGCAGGAGACAAGCCATGAAAAGCCCCAGAACTCAAATGCCTTTCACAAGCTCAGGAGAGTACAACTCCCCTAAGATTCTAAAAATGGGGCAGGTGTCAAGATGCCCCAGCTCTGAATCCAGGGGCTTTGCCATGAGATTGCAGCTATGCAATCAACGCCCAAGGTTTTATTCTGTCCTTTAGAAGGAGGAACATAGGATGTTTGGTTTACAGGCCCAAACTGTAATCATTTGACAGAGGAATACTCTTCTTCCACCTTTCCTTTCCTTTCCTTTCCTTTCCTTTCCTTTCCTTTCCTTTCCTTTCCTTTCCTTTCCTTTCCTTTCCTTTCCTTTCCTTTCCTTTCCTTTCCTTTCCTTTCCTTTCCTTTCCTTTCCTTTCCTTTCNTTCCTTTCCTTCCCTTCCCTTCCCTTTCTCTTTGAGTTTATTCATACATCCAATTTTTTTTCATTATTAGAACCTTTTTCTTCCCTTCTTTTTCCTTCTTTTTGCTCCTTAGAATTTTTCTCTGTGAATGCCTACAAAAATGATTAATTGTGATGTTGTGGCTGTTGCACCTACCACATTCACCACCACAATTTCACTGCCTTTTACTTCTGCCTTAATTCATCTGTTTCATAGACTGACTGTAAGGTTTCCAGTAGAAGGACTATCCTTACAATCTGTGCTCATATAATGACAACTTGACCTATGATTAATGTTTGAAAGTACTATGATAATACTTCCATTATTACCATTATTAATTCATCTGTGGTTAAATCTTTAACAAGTACTATTTAAGATGAACTCACATAACAAATGGGTGCTTTGGACTTAAAAAAAATAACATCCTCATTGTCATAAGACTGATTTAAATATCATACTATTAAAAATAATAAGTAATGAGACTTCTGAGGCAATGTAAAATAGATGTGCTTTTTTATTTTTTCTGAAAAGTGGGGATTTGCCAGCAATTCTGCAACATTAAGAGCAGGGCTTAGGGGAAAAACAAATATTAAGAGATTAGTAGGAAAGTCATAAGAAATGAAAACATTGGATATTTATAAGCTAACAGTCACAAAAATCAGAGATGTAATGGATTTCAATAGTAAACATGTCAGTCACCTAAAAAATATTCATAATCCCATTCTCTTTTCTTTCCTTCTTTGACACACTTCTCTAGTTAAATGAATATAGCAAAACTGTGGCTTGCTTAGCCCAATCATGTAATACCTTCAAAGACAATTAACAGCATTCAGAAAGGCCCTTTGATGTGAAATTAGAGAAAATTAATGTATTAAAAATGATGTATTTGGATTTTGATTAAGCAACCCAATAAAGAGCCATTCTGAGATGGAGAATTAGAATTTGTATTCCTTAAACAGGAGAGTCATGGTTTGCCTTCACCCAAGCAATAGCTCACTGTGCATTACAATTTCCAGTTTCATTGACGAAGTACTTAAATGCCCTGTTAGTCATCTTCCTTATTAAGAGGTCACATATTAAAAACTCACAATGACCTAGATACTACGAAAGCTAATGAGAAGTATGGAAAATTAACAGTTCTGATGTTGTATGATTCAAGAACTACTGTAATGGTCTTGAATTGTTGCAAAGAGCAAGAAATCCAGTGGAGCTGAAGGAATGTGCTAATTAAGGAATATTTTTGGAATGTAAACTCAGGTAGGTTTCCAAGAGGCTGTGGGAAGAAGAAATCTGATGCTAGCTATCAGGGAAGAGGGAGTCATACTTCATGTAAATCTTAAACTTGCACTCCCAAGGGCCAGAGATAAGGATAAAGCAAATGAAAGGCAAGAGAGGTGGGAAGGGATCTATCTTGAACAGAGAGCTCACGCTTGAGAGGTGCTGGAGTTTTGAATCTCTGCCTTTCTTTCCTTCCCTCTCAACTTCTATTGATGTTATAAATCTGCTTTGCAAGATGGCATTAAAGAGACAAAGACCTACTTAGCTGCTGCCTTGGTTATTGAGGCTGACTGCAGGCTCAGGAAATACAATCTGAAATACAACCTCCAGAAGAGGCTAGACATGGTCTATTGCCATTTGTCATAGCCAAGTAACATCTTAGAGAAATAGTGAATGGAAGTTTGAAGAAGAGGTTAATCCCAGTGTTTGAAGCTGTTAGAAGAGTGTTGCTTTTCAAGAATCCACCAGATTTAAGAATGGTCCAGCCCAGTGAGTGGAAATCAAGGAGGCTTTGGAATGGATGAACAAGGAGCTCCTGATGAATATTAAACATAAAAAGAAATTTTACAAACAATGGAACTGGAGTTGGATTTCCAAGGAGGAACATAGAGACATTGTCTAAGTGTGCCGGTACGGGGCTAGGAAAGCCAAAGCACATCTGGAGTTAAGGCAAGCAACATGAATGTCAAGAAGAAGCACTTCTTTTTTGCTATGAAGGTGATCAAACAGTGGAACATGTTTCTGAGAGGGGTTGGGATGTGTCCATCTCTGGGCATCTCCAAAACGCAATTGGACATAACTCTGATCAACTTGCTCTGACTCTGCTCTGAGCAGAGGAACTCAATCAGATGATCTGCAGAGATCCCTTCCAGACTCCATGGTTTTGTCATTCTGTCATTGTGTTTACTTCACTTTTCTTTTTTAGTATTTTTGATCAATAGTCTAACCATTTTGTTAGGGTAATGCAAATCAATTTGGCTTCAAATTTGTCATTGTGATTTGGCTTCAGCCTTGTACCACTGAAAATTCAATGTTAATCAGGTTAATCTAACAGGCAACACATGCACATAAATCAAGGTGTCCATGATGCTAGCCAAGTTTTGATATTGGCATGTGTCCCATTAAAGTATGAATTAAAAATCAATATTAATTTTGGTACTATCAAGTTGCAAGTGAAATGGAATGGGCTATGCCAAGTTGACAATTTCAGGGCCTCTCCAACAGACAACGGTGAAGCAAACTTCAGTTATAGCTACCCCTTATGTCCTCATAACATGTAAAATGCTTGTCTTCTATACATCTTGTGGAGAAGTAGGTAATGTGGACAGCATGATAAGTAGAAAAATCCACCTTTTATTTGCCACCACTTGTTCTCATGCATGTGAAGTGTCACAGTTCTATCTCTTGGTCTGGGAGTGTAGGTGTTGCATGAGGGAGACACATGGAGCTATAAAGCTTTTACCAGAAGTTTCTGTGGTGAGCAGACAGCATCAAGGAGGTAGTGCAGTTTGACATGGGGATACCAGAAATTTGCCACAGTACAGATCTGTAAGAACCAGAAAAAATCAAAGAAGCTTTTGGCAGGGATTTTAAAATGCAATGACCAATCATCTTCTTAACCTAGTTATCCTAATATCCTGCACACAGTTTAGCAAGGAGGACTTCCAGTACAGTCCTGTTGTAAACCTGAAGCTGTAGAAGCCTTGAAAAGCACATTATCTTGCACTAATAGAAAGGTATGTTGGTGCAGCCATGAAATATTAAAATAATTAAAGCATTTACATGAAGTGTCACAAGATGTTGTATAAAATCTCTTCAGCTGTGGTTTTCTTTTGACAAAAGGAAGCAAACACATTTATATAGCCTTGGGGAACAGTCTGCCTAATGTTGATGTCAGAGGGTTCACATAGCAGGTATCTAGGATTTACCCACCAATAAATGACAGCTTGCTAACAAGTCTGTCTTCATTTGCATACATTAAGTCAGGAAAAAAAATTAAGTTGTACAAGTTTTAAGGCATGTGCAGTTTGAAAACAGTCTTAGATATTGTAGAAATATAGTTATGTGAAAAAAGAGCTTGACAATAGAATTCAGTGTTGCTATCCTTTTTAGCATAGCTGATTTCTTTAGAAGGTCAGATAATGAAATCTAGCTCTATTCAGTTGGATAACCTTGAAACCACATTTGTGTTATGAGGGATGCATGCTAACTTTAGCTAAACTCTGATTATTATTCTACTCAAGTTGTTTTAATCTCAAGGTATAAGGTGCTTTTCCTCCTCCAAAAGATAGATTTAATTAATACATTTTATAGGGAATAGGTGAATTATATGAATGATATAAATTCACTTATATATTCATATATTACAATGTATGAATTATTATCTACCTTGAAGTGTTCCAGTATATAAAATCATACGAATATATGTATCATACCTATCTTCACCTCTGTACTGTGAGATAGAGGGCTGGATTAAGATCTTACTGTGGTTTCATTTTGGGTATGAAACTCTATTTCAGGGGAGTTACTCCATACTTACCCCCAGTCCAAGCACTGATACAAGTTCAAATCATAACGAAGATATATTTATTGATAATTGTGATTTTAATGATTTTGCTGCTTAGAATTGATTTTGTTCTTGTTGTTGTTTTTGTTTATTTTGAATTTTTTTTTTTCTGTGGCTTTTTTCTATATGTGCGTGTGTGAGAGAACATTTCTTAGAAGAATAACAAAAACTAGTTGCAGGATTTCTGTGAGTAAATGTATCTCCTACCATCAATAAATGTAATTTGTCTGAAAGGCATGCAGAAAACACTTTTAGCTAAACTTCACTTTTTGCAATGTGTTCTACACTGGCACGTAGAACACATTGCAACCTCAGTGAATAGAACAGAGAAAAACCCTGAATTGCTCAGAAACAAGTAACCTATGGATCAATTCATGCTTCACTATAGCATTAAAATTCTTGTCATGGAACATAGCAAAATAGGTGGATTTACCAAAATAATTATATTATTGGGGTAGGTGAATGGTTAAAATCGAATTGTTTAGACATGTGACAATAACCACATTTCTATGTAAATACAAAAGTAAGGACTACTTTGAGCTGCCAAAAATTCTAAATACAAGTAGAACTCCTTACTGTATTTTAATTCTGTGTGACAGGAACTGGTGAAATTAATACATGGGCTGGTAAGATACAGGAAATGGTTTGATATGGTTATGAAGCATGCAAGACTGATGCATGTACTACAAAATACTGCTAGGAATTGAAGAGATGTGAAAAACAACTAGAAAACATATTTAATTTCACAAATAATGTGAGTTTTTTGAGATATAAAATTTCCACTTCTAAATTCACAGATTTTATAATTTTGCAGGAAATAATAATTCTTTCTATCTGTGTTATTTTCTGAATAAGGCCACAGCTTTCCACCCAACAAATTTGGTTTTTATGAAATGGAAATTGTGCTGGTTTTGTGGCTTCAAATTGTGTTGTTCACCTGCTAGTGAACCCTATCATATCAGAGAAGTGATGGAGAGCACAGACAGGTTTAAAAAAAATGACCCTCATCCTAGGAATAAGTTTTCTCCTTCTTTAATATTTATATTCCCATAGTGCTCAAAGACTTTGTTGTTGCCTGAGATACAAACACAGTGATACAAGTTGACCCTTTTTGATGTGCTGGCAATCAAAGAATCACAAAAATTAAATAAGTAGGGGGAAAAAAGAGGAATATTTTAAAAAGTATAATAGCTTGCAGAGCTTGTAAGAATTCTGCTCTTTACTCTCAGTTCTGACTTTATATTTTAAGGATTCGCTGCAGCAGATGGAGGAGACATCTTTAGCAGCCTAAGCAAGGATAAGACTATAAGAAATCAGAGAATTAAGACTGATCTGGAAAGAATTGAGGCCACATAGCATGAAATCTGGATTTTTCATTGTGATTATTGTTCCAAGTTAACTGTCAATTTTATAGGCAATAAATCTAATTGATCTACATATGGAATGCTTCCCATATGGAAAAAGATTATTTCAGATTAGATAACAAGCTGATAAGATAATGCCACACCATAAGTCCAGAAAAAAAGTGATTACTGTATAATTTACAGCTAGTTTTGCACAGCTGTCTTAGAGAAAAATGACCGAGGAGAGCAGGAGGAAGCAAACCAAATATCTGCTGACATATAAATGTGAGAACTAAAAAGCAAAAGAAATTAGGTTAACCTTTAAATCAGCATGCAAGGTAAAGTCAAATCTTTACAGCTGCATTCATTTTGGTAGTAGTGAAATCGGGAGAGGATTTTTTTAAGGTAAACTACTAGGTTTTGCAAAGGGATAACTAGATGGAATGTGAAAGAGGCTTTTTTTCAGAAATGGTCTAAGTCTGGGGTCTGCAGAGAACTTTGAAATTGTTTGCAAAAGGTGACTGTGGAAACCAAGCTCATAAATACTCTTTAGCAATCCGCATGTGTTAATTTTCACTGGGGTTTCCACTTCACCAAGTGAACTAGTAAGGGGTCCACAGACCAAAAAAGTTGAAAACCATTGGGCTGTGGACTAATCTCTGTCCTTGGATATGCACTCAGTTCCCATCACAGGCTCTGGGAATGGCTCTCATGGCTGAAAAATTGGCCCTATTCATCCAAGAGTCATTAAGAAAGAAAAGCTGTCCCTGGCTGAATACTGAGCAGGCATAGGTATATGTCAGATAATGGAGACCCTCAGCGTACACAGAGGCTGTAATTCACCGGTGGGGTCCTGGTGAGTGCATGTGCTTTAACTGCACAGCAGTTTGAACTCAGCCCACAGCCATCTGGTGCTATTTAAAATATATACTTTTCAACTTTCACCTTTTAATCTTTCTGGTTTGAAAACATACACCAGTTCAAAGGTTACCTCTCTTAACCTTGAGCAATTCCCTTTCAGAAACAGCAGCAAAGGTTTATTATCTTTACTTTTACTGGTGTTAATGAAGGGGTAATTCTCTACTGTGATTTGTACACACATTTTGAAATAAACCAAAACACAGTTGTTATGCATTTAAACTCACATTTTCCATAAGTGTCATGATTTTTAGGTGTCTCCATTCTGGGAAATTCAAATGAATAGCTTTCTTAGGAGTCTAATTATCAGATGGGCTCAGTACTTATAACCTCTCCACTGCCCCCAGAATACCAGAATCAGAGGCGCCCAGGAATGAAACTAATGATTTAAAACTTTGGTTCGTGCAGATGCATACAAATCACTCTTGAGACTATGTTTGGTTCTGTCTATGATAACAGAAAAACATAAACTCACCCCAAATATGTTTTCCACCCCCAGATCTGAGATGCACAACATCCTTTTCCTTCCCACAGCCAGCAGTTTTCTTTTCTTTCCTGTAAGGAAAGGTGCTCCAAGGCACCCAAACACCTTTATCTAGTCAATATCAAGAGAGCTGTAGTTAAGCATGGTGCACTGATAGCCAGTTTTCTCAGTGCCCACGCAGTAGCCTGACACCAGTTTCATCTCTTCTTTTCAGCTAATTAATTGTATGAAATGTCACACAGATATTTTAATGTTCCATGAAGACTTGCATCAGGCAAACTGAAGCATTCACACTAAGGACCCCTCTCTCTGGATCTGTTCTGTATAGAATTTGAAACTTCTGTTTTAAAAGAATGCTAAGTAATACTATTACTTGAAGAGAAATGATTTCGTGAAGCAGTCTAAGAAATGGAGGTGTAACTGGCTCTGCAGCTAGCATTTGAAATAGCTCGAGCCTTGCCTTCTTATATTCTCCACAGACTTAGGTTTAAATTTCCAGAACTGCAATACCTTTTACTGATTATTTAGCAGGGCTCCAGATTCCCTGGGACTAAGGGCAAAGTATGGGAAGCATACCTCTCATTTGTTCTCAATTTTGGGCCTAAGGTTTGAGTTTTTCTATCAAGTTAATTCTTATTTCTATCCTTCTTGATTCTCAAACACATTTCAACATGAACTTAAAAATTATATTGAATAATGTGGGATGGAGTCTGTAAGTTTTACCATTGCACAGCAGATTTTAAACATCACACACAGAATATGAGAGGAAATTATTCTCTCTTTTACATTTAAAAAAAAAAAAATTGGAACTCCTAAAAAGGTTTTACACATATTGCTTCAGGCTGCTAGCCACTCGCTTAGAGGTGGGTGGTGTTTGTTCAATAGCTGAAATACTTTTTGACTTGACTTTCTGTTTTTCTTGTTTCCCAGGTGATTGGTTCTGGTGTTTTTAGAACTGTCTACTGCATCCTGAACATTTTCCATGCATCACTGACTGGGAACACTTTAAGCTGGCGTCAAAGATAGAGTCTGTGGGGAAGTCTGCACACAAATAATACTTCTTCATTGTTCTTGCTCAGCAGTAATCATGCCTTTTGCAAGCTGCTTCACTCAGTGCACAGAAGAGTAAACTAAAAATAATCAGTCAGATAATTTTTTCCTAAGCAATCCATATTCTCATTTTCAGAGCCAATGTACCACTGGATGACAGGAAGTGTTCAACTCCATTAGCACCAGCCATCCAGTGGAGCCCAGCTTGGCAGGCATGTGACAGCAGCCATGTAAGGAAGCATAGGAGAGGCCACACAGGAGGATTATATAAATGAGAACCACAGTTGTAGACTAATGGTGAAGTACAATGAAATGGGCTAGACGATGCTGAATGTCCTTCGGCATAAGCAAACAATCTAATTTCTGTAAGCTTTTATTAATGAAAAATGCCTTGACATTAGCATATACAGACCACAATCTGCAAGAGTGGCATAAAAAATAACTCCAAATCTTGCAGTAGTCTAAACAAAGATACTTATGAAACAAGGGTCACCTTTGAAAGTGTGGTGACTGATAGCTCCTATCAGAGGCGAACCTTAAGCACCTTATTTTATCATATTCATCTGTGAAGTAGGAGGAGAAGGTGAACAATAATGTTTTGTATACAGTGTTTCAGCTTACATTCAGGGTCATTGAAACTGTGCAGGGTGTCTTCAGAGGCCAGAAGGGAAACAGAGTGTGATAATATGTCTCTGAAGAGGCATTGTAAACTGCACTTGCGAGGACGATGTGAGCAATGTAGATCTATATCCATTCCATAAAACTGGAGCTGAAGGCATCACAACAACTGTGGGAACTACCCTGGCTACTCATGCATGCTCTGTTGTGTAGTATGTGCCAGCAGCTCAAGGCATGGCCCCAGGCAAAGAGAGCTGTGCAAGGCAAGGAACAAAATGGTAATATTTGTCAGTGACTTTCTCCCTCTGCATTTGGTCTGGGTGAGAAGTGGTAGGAAAGGAAAGGAGAAAACGAGGTAAAGTAATAGGGAAAGACACTGAGAGTGCTCTTGACTGCCTATATAGATCTAGAAGGAAGACAGCCATCTAGAAGCAATGCAGAGGAGGGAATTTACCTATGAGTAAAAGGTATGGAAAGAGGCTAAAAGTCTATAAGGTAAAAGATATTTAAAGAAAAACTGTCTAAGAAGCAGTTTCCAGTAAATTGCTGCATTCAAAAGACTTTGACTGTCTCTAGGAGCTACCTCTTGGATCACAAATGGGTAAATTCCACTTACCAGCTGTGTAGGAAACCTGAGGTGTCAAAACCAAGAAATTCACATAGCAACCAGGTTTTGAACAGGAAAAGAGTGTAAGGTCTCACAAAAAGCTCATTGTGGATGTTTTTATGGAAAAGGAAAGAGAGTGCACCTTTCGGGCCTTCAAGCAAATGCCAGAGAATTTCAGCAATGTTACACCTGGATCCTGGAGGGACACCTAAACTGAAGCCAAAAGAAGCGGAGAAAATCTTCTCTTTCCCAGTACATATTTATAAAATTCTAACTTAGGGTTCATAATTTTTGGAAATAATTTCTCTGATGAAAGGATAGGTGTGTGCTGAATGTCCTGTATGTCTTCCATACCTTTTCTTTTCTGGAAGAGACTCTGCTCCCTGTATTTGTACATTTTGTGAAGAAGATACTTCTGCTTGTCGATACATTTGAATTCTGAGCTGGAAATTCTGTTTACCGAGTTATCACTTGTTTGGGTAAAGACCTTCTTTACTAGCTCTTTACTCGTGGAACACACAGAGCTCTGACGGAAAAAAATTGCAACACATAATTTATTGGCAAAGTTAGGCTTTTGCTCTTATTTCCATGAGTGCAGCAGCAGCATGGTTTCTTGAATGTACTCATTATTCAAATATATTCTCTGAGTAAACAGCCAAACACTCTACTGTCAGATTTTGCCATTACATGTTGACTGGTGATGCATCTTTCCAAAGGCTTGGCTGATCACCCTGAGGTTGAGAACAGTTATGTGGAGAAAATATCCTGCTGTGGTTTATAATTTGCCTCTGAGCCCCTCTCTCCCAATTCTGAAAGACTGATCTGTGTGATTATAAAGACCAAACTTAGATGCAGGTAGTAGAAGGGGGCATCAAAGAAGAGCCTACTATTCTGCAGTTCTGTAGTGTCTGATAGGACATGCAGTCTCATATGAAGGGTGTTTTTCTCTATTTCATTATTCAGAAGGAATTTCTGAAGAAAGCTGGAGGGTAAGGAAAGAAACTGAGTTTTGTTTATCCCAGAGCCTCGCTGACTTGCGCTGGTGGTGGTGGTGTTTTCTACCTAGGTAAGACTTCCTTGTCTGTCTGCATCTCAAGTCAAGCCACTGTGGCACCTGTTCAGGGTGGAGGGAATCTGCTGAGGATCTCTTTGGGCAGTGCAGGCAGAGCTGGGAGGGCCAGAGTGTGTGGGAGGAGTTGGCAGAGTGGGAATGAAGTATCCCCATTGCACAAGGCACAGGACGTGGTGAGTGAGAGGCACCAAGTTGAGGCTGGTTCTAAAATGCGCAGTTTGCTTATCTAGCACCTATAACCATGCAAACATGGGAGGCTGTGCATGAGACTGTTGTGGTGGAAACATGTGGGCAGCCTCAGTGTCGTCATACTTCTGCTCAGTCACTTAAATCTTGCACAAAACAAAAGCCTCAAATATGTGTGGGATGTCCCCCAGCTGGAAGATGTCACTTGCTTGAGCATAAAAACCAAAGTCATCATTAAGGTAGATGCTTGTACATGATGCTTGTACCTTCACTGTTCTGAAGGTAAACATTTTACATTACAAGTTGAATTTGGAAAAAAATGTAGACAGCTTATTTATGCACAGAAATTGTAGATAGCTTATTTGTGCACAGAAACTATAGTATGTTTTCCTTTGATGAAATTTGCAATAATGCATCACTGCCCTTGCTAGCTAATGTAATTATAATCAAAGACAAGTCTTAAACTCGGGTGAAAGTAAAAGATGCTACCAGAACTCAAACTGAACTTGACATGTCAATCGTTATCGCTTCAAATCATCGAATTATGATTACAAATGTTCAAATGGGGTCTGCATCTGAAGAGCACAAAGTAGTCAAAACTTAGAGGGAGTTCCCATACAGTAGTTGGAATTTTTTTCCTCTCTCAAAACTGTGTCCCATCATAACAGGAATTCTCAGACGGAAAGGAAGGGTTGGTTATACCAGTGCCTGTTTTCAGTCTCTAAGTGAAAATCCAGCATAATATAAACAGCTTTCTATATCAACCGCAAGGATCGCAGAGGGTGCAGATTTAAAAAATAAAACCCTCCTCCCAAGACATCTTGATTGCAGATGTTATTAAATGATTCTCTGGTGCTGGAAATACTCATCCTGGCTACATGTTGATCACAGAATACATTCTGTTCTCATGGTTTTCTGACTGGAAGAATGGAAGAAATGCCTCAGAATGTACCAAGGAAGAAGAATACTTCTGTCTGTGGTGATAGTTCTCCCTATCTTTTGGTCTGGGAGTCAGGTTTCTGCCTGAGGGGACCTGTATGAGGGATGATGAAAGTAATTACTCTGTCAGGTTAAATATAATTTTCTTCTGTGTGTCTGCTTCTCGTGATGTCAGTTGATTAACCCGTCAGTCATCTTCCCATGGCATGTGTCCACATGACGTCATGTGCTGAGGTGCATGGTTTATTGTGCTAGTCTAATGTAAACTTGAAAAGTTTTCAATTTAAAACTTAGTTTTTCATTAATGTTTTGTATTTTTCTTTTGCTTCAATCTTACATGTTCTTTTCTTGACTCATTCCCATCATCTTATCCAATTTCTTTTTTCTCTTCCCTGACTCAGTTTTTCCTTTAATTTCCTATCTTGGTTCATCTCACTTTTTCTCTCCCACACCACAATTCTGCTTCACTCCTCTTGCATCTCTCCAAACCATCTCCTCATTGTTTCCATATCGGGGTACACTACAAAGACCATTTTGCCTTTGCCTCTTTTTCTATGTGGTGCACCTCTCAGTCCTCCTAAGATGAATGTAAGGCCATTCTAAAACTTTATATTTTAAAAAGATGAAGATGTGTGGTCTTCCATTTTTTTCCCCCCCCCAAAAAAAAAATGGAAAACCACACATCTTTATCTTAACTGCCCTGGTTATCTCAGAAAAACTGGGGGCAACCTAGACAGTTCTACAAGTCGTATGCAAACCCTCCTTGTACTGGGGATGATTTAATCTTCAAGGATTTCACTTGAATATTGTCAAATGGCAGTAAAGTCTGCTTAATTTGTTACCTCATTCTTCCCCCTGATTTGATATTAGAGCATGGAATATGTAACAGACTATTCTATTTGTAGAAGAACATCTTAGAGCCCAGATGGATGGGAGGAGGATTAAAGATGAAGGCTTTGCATGAGAAAAAGGTTGCAAATCACTAAGACAGCAATCATATTCCTCTCACTGAAGCCAAAATATGTATCATACATATTTAGTTAGCTTGGGATGCAGGGAGTACAAAAGTAATAATATAAATTATGTTACTCACATATGCTTTGAGGCCCGTGGCAAGCACAAGGTGGCCTTGTGAGAGAGTTGGACATAGAATGTTCCTATGTCAGAAATTAAAAAATCTGATGCAGTACACATTTGCATTAGCATGCTAGGGAGGGGATTGTGGGAATGGATTTCTTGCATAGAACAATTATTTTCTTAAAATTTCACAAGGGCAGTATGCTTTCCCATCCAGGTGGAGGACAGTTCTGTATGAATTTTGCCCTTGGTGACCAGGAATGGAGACATAAAAAGAACTATTCAGTGTCTCTGGTTACAGAGATAAGTGAAAGAGTCATTGGCAGTAACTCGGTAGTAATAGCAGCAGTAAGTACTGGGCATGATTTGAATCTCTTGATAGTGATATGGGGATGCCAGAATTTTTATCAAGCCACTAGGAGAGGCTGTGCCTAGGTGATAAGATGACTACAACTGATGAAGTCCACCTGAAGACTCTGATGATGCTGGGACACATTTGCAGCCAAAAAGGGAGGATAGCAGGGAGTGCTGCCCTCAGAGCGGCGTGCACCGTTCGTCAGCAAAATTATTCAGTCTCTTGCCTCGGGCAAACTTGTGGAATCTTTAATAAAAAGGTTTAAGAAACATCCTGATGTACATGTTCCTCACGGCTGGGAGCCATGAGCAGCCTGCCCTGCTGAGAAACTGTTTCACTGAGTTGGTGGCAGAGGAGAGGGAGCTAGGAGAGCTCATCAGAAAACCAGTTCCCAGAGTGAATAATACAGGGAGGGCCTTATTTTAAACAGTCCCTATATAAAACTGCCAAAATTGTTATGGTTCTCTCTTTGGAAAATGAAATTGCCCAATTTATATCTCTTAATGTCTCTTAGTGTCATCAAATCAAAAAATGTTCTGTCATTTTGACTGGAACTAGATTGGGAACAGACTTTTTGCTATAATCACCTGTAAGCAACATGAATAAGGAAGAATTTATCATAGCTTTTCTGATGTTGAATCAGCACATGTGTTACATTGTGGATAAAATCAGGTGTTAGCACTTTAGTTTATGTCGACAAGTGTTCTTCTCTGAGTGGCTTTAGTTAGTCAAGGCTTTAATATCTCTAGGAGGATTTTATTACCTACCTTACCTCAATTACTTTTCACCTGCTCAGGTAAGGCCCTGAACTTAGGCATTTGTTTTCCCCTCCTGCTTTGCTGTGAATTGTCCTCTCTGCTGATGATCAGAGTCTTCTGGAATATGGAAGCTATTGTGGCCATCAGGTCATGCAAATTCAAAATACATTTTCTGTATTTCCCTCTCTCTCTAGTGTGTATAGGTATAGATAGAGAGCTCAACAAAAACATGCAAGCTTTTCCTTGAAGAAGTTTTAAAGATCATAACCATAAAGGATTAAGAAATTAAAAGGCTCTTTGGTGTTTGCTTCCAGTAAACAGAAAGTGGTACAAAGAGAGGAGGAATTGAGAACAAACTTGTGCTGCTTTTCACAATGAATTAAGTGTATAAATGCTTAACAATGGATAAACACTATTGACAGAGAAAAGTAAATATGTCTTAAATTTTCTCTGGCTTTTAAAACAAAGAATATCAACAGCAAAATTGTGTTTTCAAATGTGTTTTGAATTTGAAGTGTCTCTTTGACATTTATAAAGTACAGTGATGAGTATGTAATTAAAGTCCTTTGCTTATTTTTCAATATTGAATTCTCAGCCCTACAAACTTCCTTTGAGCTATGGAGTGACTGAACAAAGGAGGAAGGCTTGCCAGCCTGTTCCCATGCACGCCATGCTGTGCACCAGCAATGTGCTTGCCTTTGAACCCAATGCTGAGCCAGACCATGTGCATGTGCTGAGGAGCATCTCTTCCCAATGTTCTTGGGGATTTGTTTCAATTACCACAAAAGTCCTAAGTGAGGAATAGAATGTTTTCCTGAATTTATTTGCCTTTCCTTCTGTCTAAATATGAAGTATCAGTCTTTTTGTGGCAAAGAGATGTTTTCTTGGGAGCTCACATATCTGGTTTGACTGCAGATAAAATACTGAACAGCATGTATAACCCTGGAATATTAGCACTGAATCCACAGGTAATGAATTTTGCTGTAGGCAATTTTTCAGTTATTGCTTTTGCTCCTCACTCTCAGAGTGTGCTTTTCACCAGTAAAGATCCTGCTCAGGATTACAGCAGGGACACCCCAGCCTGCATGGGCTGGAGAGGGCTTTGCTGTGTCAGTAACACAAGCCCTCAAGCCAACAAACTCCGAGTCACAGGCACACAAAAAAGGCACAGCACCACAGCTGTCTAAATGTTTTCACTCTTTCCATATGAAAATGCTCATTTGGCCCAGACCATACATAGAGATGCAGATTTATCTCAAATTACACATAACTTGCAAATTACTACCACAAAGCTGAGCACTGCATTAAATGGCCAATGGTCAAAGAACACAGGCTGCAGATCAGGGACAGGACTTTGGGAGTGTCCCTTACTGCCTGCGTAGCTCCAGAGTGTAACTCCCTCTTGTATGCTCTGCCTGCCTGCCTGCCTGCCTGATTGTCCTTTAGCTAGAGATGGGACATGTTGGTTTGAATCCTTTCTGATGAAGGAACCTGAATCTTATCCGTCTCTGAGAGGAGGTGGTGTTGGCAGAGCTGCAGGCAGGAACTGCTTGGACATTGTTTTGAACAAGGGCTGCTGTCCCCATACTCTGGATGATTTTGGAGACATATGCTTGCTGTGCCCTGAACACACCTCCAGGCTTGAAGCCTTCCAGTTCTCAGTGAGGGACCTGGCTGTCACACAAGTGTCAAATTGCCTAGTATGAAATGGCAGTAGAAGGTGAAATGTTCACGGCATATCCACACACAGATTAAATTGGGATTGGGATTTTGCTGGTATCTAAACCATTACGTTGGCTTTCTCAGTCTTTTTGTGGTTTCATTCTTCCTAGTCCAGTTGCTAACTTCATATGGAAAATCATCATCAGGTGATGGAATTGAATGCATCTCTCCACAGACCCAGCCCAGAAGCCTCTGGATATTCTTTTCTGAGGGGACCAGGGGTTGGATACCTAAAATGGATGGATGAACAATTATTTAGATCTTCAGACATTAAAAGATGATGCACCCATTTCAAACAGAAGGCAAACCTCTGACTGAATGCTGAATGTCTGCTCCAGGAAAAGTCTGACAAGACTGCTAAGGGCAGTTGCTTTAGGAAAAATAGCAGAACGTTACCCTGGGCAACTTGTAGGAGCTCCTGAAGATGGTGAGGTTATGGCAAGGAGAGCAGCCAAGCATGGCACAGCATGAAGGATGGTGGACAGAAGCCCCTTGTGGACAGAAGTACAAGATCTCTGTGTCATGTGGTTGTCATGCCAGTTCTATGTCAGGAGGAAAGCAGAAAATGGATCCTGTCTCTGTTCTCTGTTGTGTGCAGTTGGTTTACCCTCAGCAAATATTGTTCTAACAGAGCCAACTGTCAGATTTGCATCTGTTGAACAGATACAAAACACTGATCTCAGTGGGAGGCAGGTACCTACTCTGCATAAGCACTTTTGCAAATCCCAAAAGGCATTTCTCCATCTTCCGGCACTTCAATATCTTTGAAAATCTTGCCCTTTGTGCCTAGCTTTGCCTTTCTACAAAGCAGAAAGAAATCTGCCTCCCTAGGAAGTGAAGCAGAGTTAAATTTATTCATATTTGCTTTAAGCTTTGGATCCACAGACAAGATGTATGCCACAAAGGTGTACTTCTTGTTCAGCATACTATACAATGAAACACCTGTATGTTCAGTTATTGTCCATGCTGTCATTGGCTTCATTTTGAAAGATGTATCCATGAATCAGAGCAAGGCAAGGTGCCACACTAATGAATGATAGCTATAGAAAGATAAGCTACACTGTTTTGTGATGGCCCAGCAGTTCTTTTATGAAGGACAGAAGCAAGGTTTCACTGCTGGTATCCTCCTGTGCTTGAATGTCTTGCAGAAAAGAGGTAGAAAACTACTACAGGTGTTCATTTTGGTCATTGTGCAAGACGTTTGGTGAGATAAAGAGAGCAAAGACAACTATATGTCCAGATCTTCAATTCTGATGTCAAAAAGAGCTCTCAGTTTTTCAAAATTGTCCCATGCTCCATGTGCTTAGGCCCTTCTGCAGTGAATGACATGGCGGCTTCACTGGAGCTTTCTGGTTGCAGGTCTTCTTGTCCTTGCTCCTCTACATCTTGCCCTGATTGTGAATTTTCCAGTTTCAGAATCTGTTCCTGCACTCTTTTGATAACATGAATAGAGCAGAGGTTGTGTTTGAGCTCTGCAGGGTCCTTTTGCCCTAGTTCCCCCATGGACTGCCTGGGGTAGAAATTTCCATCTGACTTGCTTGCCCTGCCCTCAGATATGGGAGTTTACTGAGGCTGCCCAGTTACTGCTCATTTTGCCTTGGGGTTTTTAATCACTTTCCTTTTGCTGGGGCAGGAGCTATCCCGTCAGTGGAGCTATGCTGGCCTCCCTAAGACTCAGCCTGGCTGTGGCTTCAATTGTTGGCTGATCCCCCCTTCCCAGGTTGTGGCCTGTCCTCTGTATCTGAAAATAGTCACCCTTTCCAGGGAAATTCAGAGGAATTCAGAGGGCTCCTGCTTTCTGCTTCCTCTTTGCTTGTCTGCACAGGTAATACCATGCTGTATGAGCGTGATGGGTTTTCTTACTAATCATCTACTTTGGCTGTTTTGGGTTTAACATTATTTTGGTTTATTTAGCTGGGGCTGTTCTTCATCTTTCCTGGTGGCAAATGCTGTGGAAATTACCCTATTCTTAAGCATCAGGGCAACATGTCTTAGCTTTCAATAGCTGAGTATTTTGATAGCTGAGAGGCAAATGGAAGACAATTAAATGACATGATTTGAAGCCTGAGATCTTTGTTTTGGTGTCTGGCCTGCCCAGGCATTCTGGTGTTATGCTTGTAACTTTTCCCTTTACTTCTATGAAGACAGAAATATGATCAAAGAAAATAAAAAAGGAGAATCTGCAGAAAAGTTGTTTAAGCATTACTGAAACATTCTATGTTAGCAGCGCCAAAGGCTGCGAACTCTCTTAGTGTGTTAAAGCCTTTTAAAAATTTGAGATCACATTATAATCCCCTTGTCCAGAATCCTTATAATTTATACATGGTTTAATGCTTGGAATAAAGTTAGAATCTCAGTCTCTCTTCCTTCTTTTTTTTTCCACTCCTATGCCACAGTCAAGGATAATAATTTTAAATTCTCATATGTGTTGAAAGCATTAATTGCACTAGTTGAAGTATTTTATTTTGAGTTAAATTCACTCAAAACTTTAATATGACAGAGAAGATACAGTACAATAATTCTAGCTGTGACTCAAAACAGGAAAAAAATCCTGACTTTGATCTGAGTAATAACGCCTCTCTCCCTGACTGACAAGATTGCTCTCATGCCATACTGAGCTGTAGCACCAAAAGCACCCAAGAGATGCTGGCTGCCAGCACAGGGAAGGCAGCTGGACGCTGGCTGGAGCCAGAGCTTGCCCTGGACTCAGCCACACATCCTGTCCATGTGGGTGGGAGAGGAGAGGACATCTCACAGCACCACAGGCACCATGCAGCAAACTAGAACCATCTGCCCCAGTGATCTTAATCTTTTCCAAGGCAGTTGTGGAAATTTGCTTAGACCACTCCTGGCACTAAACAAAATATGTTGTATCTCATTATGCATAGCTATGTAGAGCTGGAGCTTTATGCATTTGGTGGAATGATTGAGCAAGCAAACAGATGTTAGGCACCTGAAACCTCTGGGGAGAGAAGGGTCAGCTGGAACACGCACGTGAAGGACAAATGTGGGGTGACAGTGGGTCAGATCTCCCTCACAAGTCAAAGGGCTCGGTTCAGCTCCCAGCCCAAGTGGGGAACAGTAGGGTTTGCCTTAGTGCATACTCCCACAGGGATTTGGGATATAAAATGTGTGTGCTAGAATTTATTCACATAGTTATGCTGCTGAACCCTTGCGCCAGCTCACCTCAGGCCTGTTAAGCACCTTTGGGTTCACACTGAAGGGATTCAGGAATGGATCTCTAAAAGCATAAAGGGCAAACAGCCATTATAGTTCTACTGGAACACACCTAGGGGGTGAGTACCTAAACATATATGTCCAACACAGTTTAGATGCCCTAGGGTATCATGCTTTATTGTAGAAAGTCATGGGTTTCCCATACACCTATCATCTTACCAGAAATTTTCTGAAATTACACTGGTTACCTATGTTTAGGCACCTGAATATCTCCCCTAATGCCATGTTGTGCTTGCAGGTAATCCAGCTTGTAACAGTAAGAGAGAAAATCTCAATCCTCCAAGCTTCGTTCAGTAGGTCCCTTCCACTTATTTTACAAAACCACGGTGGGCTGGTGGTCTTGCAGTTTGCACAGATTTTTCTAATTTTTAATGTTTTGACTGGGAAGAAGTCAGACGTCAAAATTTGTGCCTAAGGTTAATCTAGCATTATTGGGTTTCAGAGTTAACTTCCATTTAAAAGAACCTAACTTCTTCACCTCAGAGGCCACCATCCCTACTGTGCCAAGTATTTTGAAGGAGTGTTGGTCTTGGCAGTGTGTTTGGAAAGTTACAGAAATCTAGTTAAGCAGCATCATAGAGGAAATTTTTTAGAGTTTTCTGACTTTCACAAAAGGTGTGCTTCCAGAAGCTCTTTTCATCCTGAACATCTCTGATCATATGGAGAGATGGATAGATGTGGTCAACCTGGTTCCAAAATCTAAAACTCTTTTATCTCTGATAAAAAAACTACAGGGCTAAGTACTATGACTCTTCTGAAAATTAAACTTGTGCTCCAGGCCCAATTACATGAGTAGTATCCACTCCTGAAGCTTTTCCTCCTTGCTTGTGCCTGCTGTGCACCTGGCAACCTGAACACCTTTCCAGGGCTTCCCAACAAAAGTAGTCCAAGCTTTGTCTGACTGTTTCTCTTTATCTGATCTCTCTCCTGTACCTCCACATCTGTCTTCTCTGGCTCTGAATCCCAGAAATTTCCCCTTTTTGGCCACTGTGTTGCCTGAGAATATTAATGCCCAGCTTGGACAAACATTTTTGCCACTTGCCTAGTTTCAGCCCTGCCCATTGCAAACCTTCCTGCTCAGGCTATTTTATAACCCTCTACAGAGAGAGCACCTGCCTCCCCAGGAAACTTCTACCAAACTAATTCTGTTTTTTCCTCATTCTTCCCATCTACTTTCTGTATTTATTACATCAGGTACAGCACCCATTCAGCTGTTTTGGATAGAATAAATGGCAACAGGGTGCTCTTATTTGATTTAAATACTAATGGACTTGCCCATTATATAGGTTTTGGATAAAAGGGTTTTATGTGGCAATGAACTGTAAGGCACAGCCATGAGCCACCTTCTCTATCACTTGGGTAAAAGCTGCTTAGGGTGACTGGCAAGCTGAGACACTCATATATACAATGCAAGATGTTAATTGCCAGATGAGAAGCAAAAGCTCATAAAGTAGAGCCTGTACTGTGAGAATCTCAGATTCTGTGTTCCAACTTGATTTTCCTCAGAAGGCTTTAAGATTCCAAAAATAGTGGACATCTAATTTCTGAAAGGCAGAATCATTAGCTACTAAGGGAAATCAAGACCTTAAAACGAGTCACAATAATGTATATTCATTATGTGTATACATCCAGAATACAGATTATTTTTGAAAGAAGACATATAAACCTTCAAGTTTCAGTCCATTAAGCTAGAAATTACCAGAGGTCATGAATAAATTTTGTCAATGAACAGGTTTAGATTTCAGTGACTCCTTAAGGAAAAATTGTATTTTTGCCTTGCTTTAATTGCCAAAGGCTATGGTTTCAGAGGAAAGAATGACTGGCTAAGAAGCCAGCGAAAAGTGATACCATTAGTACATGATATATTGTGCTATTTTCTGTGCCACGGGTTCTCTTCCATATTGCTCCATCTCACCCAGATCTCACAACAAACTCCAATACATCTGTCTGCAGCCTGGCTGTTATTCCTGCTAAGATCAATGCCTCCTGGCTTGCTGCAGATGTTTAATTATCCCCAGACATGTAGTGTACAGACTGGAGCCTTATGTACATATAACACTGAGGATGAAGGGTCTGTGACCAAATCTTTCTCTGAGCAAAAGTCACTTAACACATTTTTGCATTACAAAATATCCCACAGTGAGATCACACTGGAACCAGATGTTCATTACAGAAAGCATATGGCAAGAGGATGTAGATCCATTTTTCTTAAGTCCTCTTGAAAAGTCATTGTATCATAGCCCAAATTCTGCTGAAAGTCATGCTTATAATCCCTAAAGCCTTTTCCCAATTAAAAAAAAAAAAAAAAAGGCACGTCTCTGTTTTCATTGCTTGTGAATCACTCCTACATCCATTGATTTCCAAAGGTTTGCACAGAAAGCAGCTGAGAAGAGAATATGACCCACAGTGAACAAGGTGTGCATGAAGATTGAATGAATGGAACATGTGTGACGAATTAGTGAATGAGTGTTTGTCCTGGAGCAACAGAGACAATGGTGAAATAAAAGTCAGCCTTTGTGTGTTCCATAAGTATTTAATCTCAAACTAAAGAGATAGAAATTTCCAAACAATATGTATGCTGTTTATCATATTGTGTCATCTCATATTATACAATGCCTGTTGGTGCATGACAGCTGCCTAATCTGTTTATGTAGTCGGGTTTAACCAGGTGAGTTTGTTCTTATTGAATGGATTAGAGTGTCTGACAACAGACCTCTTTTCAAACTGAAAGTCGCTGCCAGTACAGAGGAGTGCAGGGCCTTAAACAGCACTGTAATCCAATGCCCAGGGCTAATGAAGGCTGAAACCATCCTTCAGTTGTTCATTTCACCCCTCTGAGCCCACAGATACTGCATTTATTAAAGGGGTTAATTGCTATCTCCTGTCCAACTACACCAGCACAAGCCTAGTTGTGTGGTCAGATGTGTGTCCTTCATGCCAGTGAGGCAGCAATCCAGCTCTGAGAGGAGCCTTGGGAAATGTATGCCAGGCAGGCACCCAGGGACAGTAGCAGTGACCAGGACAGGAGCAGTGTGTGCTCCTCTCCTGCTTCCTCCTCAAATGGGTACAAGAAGGATGAGGCTGAGGGGTTGCTTCCTTGGTGACCCAAAGGTAACCCTGCAGTGCACTCCAGGCACTTCTCTGGAGAATGGCAAAGGGAGTGCATGAGTCCACCAGTACCTCAGGAAGCAAACCAAGAGACACCCCTCGGGTCTTTCAATATGCAGTGGACAAAATTTGACACCCTTAGGCACAATCTGAGTTACTCTCTATAAAAATGTTGTCATTTCTTGACTGTATTTGGCCTTGCCAATAACAGGAAAATTGCCAACCATAGTAAGTGATCTCTCCCATTGTTTCACTTTACTCTTCACTTGGGATCTTTCAGGTAATTGCAATTCTTAAAAGCTACTGGAGCTTGGAAACAGTTTCAACAGCATTTGCCGTACCTAGGAAATTCTAAGCCAGACAAGACATTCATGGCTTGGTATGTTGTCCAAATATATGAGTCATCGTACAAAACAAATGTCATATGGCAGCCTGTGCTCATGAAAATAAATGACTGGTTTGGTTTTTAGGCTTTAAAGAAATAATTATATATTTTATTCTGATCTGTCTCTTTTATTTAAATGAATAAATGTTGTAGGTTGTCATCCTGAATTTCCATGTTCATAAAGAACTAGTATGTGCCATATGTAGGCACAGTAACAAGAAACTGAAATACATGAAGAGCTGGTCCAGTATGACAGAAGGAAACCTGTAAAATCATGGTGACAATTAGAAATGCTCTTTACAATTTTTGAGCTGAGAAATGTGTGTCTCATAGGTATCACACAGATTTATGTTTGGTTTTTAACAAATTAGTAAAGCACCATTTTCAAACACTCAAACCAGCCACTTTTTGTTTGCAATCCAGAATAATTTTTCATTCCATGCTTTTATAAAGCCATAAACCCTTGAAAGAGATTATATAATATTGATACATAACCCTTTATGCAATTGAACTTTCTCTGTTATGATCTGAAAGCATTTCTCATTTGCTGATGACTGAATTCTCACCATATCCTTTTTTAGAGGTGTTTTCTACCATTTTGGAGATGAATGACTGAAAACACAGGCTGTACTTAAACTGTGAATGCTTTACTGGTATAGGAGTTCCTGTACATTATGGGAATGAAGTACACTTAGTCTGTTGGACAAGCTGGATTGCTTTACACTGGTATAGTAAAATCAGTTTACCCTTCAAATGAAACAAACTGTACTAGTGAAAAAACAATTTTCCTAATGTGACTGCAAGCCAAGGTCTCCTGGACCGGTCTCCTTTATCTAAAAGAAAATCCTGTCAGAGCAGATTTTTAGGATTTTCTACCTTTGTCTAGACTTTCTGGGTGAATGCCTTGCAGCCCTGGGGCACAGCTGAGCACAGCAGCAGCGTGGCCAGAGCTGAGTCAAACACGCAGGAGACACCAGCGTGTGCAGCAGGTCCAGGGTCAGATGGGGCTGGGTGTGCAGGGTGACACTGGTGCCACTGCCCTGGATCTGTGCACTACTGACAGCATTGCTGGGCAGTACAGAATTTGCAATCAGTGCAAATCAGGGACAAAGCCAATAGCAGTTTATCCCATTAAAAGCCAGACCATGTAATTGAAAAGCCCGATGAGTTTCCTTGGCATTAATAAGGTAGCTTCTGTTCACTAGGGCCGCTGTGTCATTGTGCAGCATTTCTGGGGTGGCAAAGAAGAGTCATGGCATTTACATGTGTGTATATATAATATATATAATCCATGTTCACATAGTTGCTGATACTTCCCATAGTGTCAGATATCATTCACGAGCAAGTCAGTGATTTCCGTATGGGCTGCTTAATAGTATCTGACTTGAAAGGTACTCGGTAACTCTAGAAATTCCAAGCAAATACAGAAAAAAAGCCCCTGTTTCTAGACAGAAAGAAAGTGGATTGCAAAATATGGACATAGGGTGGCATTTGTTTTCAGCAATTTGAAAACATGATAAATGAATTTTGAAACACCTTCTCTAGGCTCCACCTTATTTTCCTTTATTTTTCCATTGCATTGGTACTAATGGAAATACATTTATCTGCTTTTAATCTTAGTTTCTGTACCAATTCTTTTAGTAATCAGATATATTACTTAAAGTTAGAAAATCCTTTAATCCTACAAGTTTGTAATTCCATGAGATTGAAGGGAGTCAAACAGAAAGTGGATCCTTCCATGGAAAACAATTACTTTCAGCATGGAAAACTGAGCCTCTTGTTTACCTAATGCTAGTGAAAGACCAGAAATAAATCACATAGAAGCTAGTATAATAGCAACAAACTTCAAAATGGAGGGCCAAACATTATGCAACCTGAGCTCATGCAGGATTAGATCACTTTAACCATGGGAAAAAAAAAAACCACTATGAAGAGTGGATTTATCGTGTTCTTTTCACATGTGCCAGTTTGATTCAGAAGAATGTAAAATCAAGGAGACCTTTCAGGCCAAGTTGTATGCGATCTGTTATGTTTTATGCCTTTCTCCCCCCTAGAACACACAAGGGGTCAGGAGTGCCTGGATCCTGAGATGTGGTCTTGGGCACTTTACACAGGAGGTCAAGAGAACAATCCTGGCAAAAGGATTTCACCAGCCATATAAGCACACACCTTTGGTTGGGATTCACTAGCCCCATAGCCCCCTGCCTGAGGACTGTGTTGCTCAAGACAAAAATCCTATTTCCCAAAAAGAGGGGAAGGAATGAGCTCCTAAAATAAGCACTGGCACATTCCTCTGAAACTTTAAATAAACCTTCATAGCGGTAAATTCAAAATAGGTTATTTTCAAGGTGGATTTTCAGTTACCAATAAACTTCTCTCTGACTTGGAATAACCTTTGTAAGAAGGAAGAAGCATTTTTTTGTGGTTATGGCCCAGAAGATGTGCTGCTGAAATGTTTTCTTGGGCAGCTGCAGCCTCCTTGCCTGGGCAGGTAAAAGTCTGTGTCAAATGCTTTAAAATGTGAATGCATAAAATTGCTGTAACTAAAGATACTTTGGGAAGCAAGTTTGAAAACAGGGCCTTTAATCTCTTTCTACTGGATTTTGCCTCACTATGCACAGGTCTATTGGGAAGCTTAATTAGGGTCTTTTTGGTCCTTCAAGAATGATCCTACAGAAACCCAAGATTTTATCACCTCTAATCCACTTTGTCCCCCAAAAATAATCAGCACACCAGTTCAAGCAGCCATGGCTGAACACAACTTTCGCAAGATATGTGCTGTGCCTTTAGGGTCATATCTGATAAAATACAGTGTGCAGCATGCAAGCCTCCATAGGAAATACTCAAAGGAGATATTATCCACATCCTCATCTAACAAGGGGGAACAAAAATAGATATCTTTCTTCCTTCTCCTCTCCATCAAGAGCTGCCTGGACAACAGTTGCGTTCTAACATCTGAGGGAGGAGGACGTATTTGGCTTCCCCTTTACCCAAAATCTCCCCTGTATCTGCACCCAGAGACCATACCCTTCTTTCACATCTGAAGTCAGTAAAAAATCATCTCTACATGAGTCAAAATACCACTTGTATTTTAACAGTAACAGACATTTTTAATGAGTGGCACACAGCCTTACACACAAGTGAGGAAGTGGGCCTAGAAAGCTCAGAGAACTAATTATCTTGGCTTTCTCTGAAACAAAAGCATGGAAGTTTCTGTTGCTTAATTTGTTTTGGTAAAAAGACAACTAACATGCAATAATTACATTATTGAATGTAACTTCTTTGCTTGTGGTTGTCTTTTCCAAATTACCTCAGAAAATAACAGCCCTTCCCTGAGGCCTGTCTCAGATGGAAAACTCTGGAGTAAGAACCAGAGAAAAAAAAAAGCTGGACGTTATATGACAGGACACACTTATTCCCTTAGCAAGACTGTTGTAAAGACACAAGATGGCCCTTCCAACAAGTAGGACGTTTTGCAGTGGCCATCAGAACCTTTCCTGAAAAAATTCTGATGGCAAAGGAGATATTTGGTGTCAGGAAGTTAGATCTTGTCTCCACCATGGTTTTACAGTAGACAGTTAACATGAGCTTTACCTTCCAGAGGTAAAACACCCTCCACTTTTTTTGTCAGTGAAAACATGATATAAACAAGATCAGGGGCTCTATCCCTTGTTTGCCTCTTTCTTTTGCCAGACTTGACTCCTTCATGAGATTCTGATAGTCAACACAGAAAGCTGACAAAGTAAGGTACTAAAGGAGAGGGATGCAGCTGAGAGAAATGCTACAAGTAAATAAATGCCACCAGGATGATTTATTTATTTCTCTTTCTTTCAGCTTAAATGAGTTACTGTTTTGCAATCCAGCCCAGTGAGATTTAACTCCCCTTTGTATCTTTCAAAAAGCGTTCTAATGTCATTGGATATTTATTACCCTGCTATTTAGCTGGTGATATCTGCTCTTTATCTTCATATTTTTGAATTGGTTTACATTCTGGAGATGTTAAAATAAACATTACTTTGTGGTTTTTGGACCAGCACAGCAGAGGCCAAGTGCCATTGTGGAAAATAGTACATGATTACAAAATCTGTTTTTGCCACATGATCCCTAGCTACACAGGAGTAATGAAAGGTGAGAAACAATAAGTATTATAGGCATAACCCAGCCTTCCCTTTTACCCACCTCACCAACTGACCTCAGGAGATTTGGATATTCAGTGAAGTCAGAGCTCAACTCTCAGGATCAGACAAAGGTCTCTGATATATACATATACATACATGTTGAAAGTGGCTGAAGAGGCAAAGAGGAGTCCAGGTAGCTCTAAAAATTCTATTAAGTGCTTTAAATATACCCAAAATAATGCCAGCTACATGTGACTACATGCCAGTGTTTTGGTTTTCTGTACTTATATCTGAGTTATTTACCTAATATTTTATAATTAAAACAGGAAAATAGGCATTTTTAGATACAACTTATTTCAGTTTAAAGTAGTTGTCTAGTAAGGAGCAGATGTTATAAATGTGTTTATTTCTCATTATTCATGGTGCTAGAAACTGCAGGCCATAAGCTCAGGTAGAGCTGTCTAAATCACAGGCAAGCTGATCTGGACAAGAGAAATCCTGTATTTGAAGATTTACTTATGAACAAGTAAATATTAAATATTGCTGTGGTTTCCTGTGTATAAAGTTCACTTATCACATGAAGTTTAATTTTGGGGAGAGGAGGATATATGGCATGTAGGCATTCTGATAGAAGGTGATGATTTGGCAGAGGCTCTGGACACCACTGAGGGATTGCCACTAGCTTCACTGTGTCAATGTGGACATAACTAATGGTTAATTGCCCAGTTCACTAAAGGAAGGTGGCACCACTGTCTTTATTCTGCACCAAGGGAGGCCTCCCTGCCCTGCCGATATGTGAACAACTGTGCCAAGCTGTCATAATCAAAAGGTAAATGGAAAGACTGGCTCTTTATTTTGCTACATTTGACCACAATTTTGAAGATTGTCGCTCTAAACCTCCATGTGTTTTCTCATATTCCATTGACTGCCCATTAGCTCCTCCTTTGTGAGTTGGAGATTATGACTTGCATTTGATTTTGCTTGAACCCATGGCAGCAAGCATGTTATGGCCTGGTATGTTTGGAGTTTATAAGAGTGGGTTTGGACAGGGGACTTTTCTGAGCAAGAAGGTCCAGCCACTCTCTTTCTCATAAACCTATGCTTTAGAATGGTTTACTCTCCCTCAGCTGACTCTACATATTTCTGCATTTCAAAGCACCTCTTTATTTGCATAAGCGTTTCATTTGTCACTGTGCTATCATTACTACATTTAATTGAAAAATTCATTATGATAATGTGCCATATAAACAATACAGACAAATTCATAAGTGCTTCTTTGGATCACAGTAGTTTTAAAACCCCTCTAAAACATCAGGTCATTTGAAAAATAAATAGTTCCTATGTATGTGAAAAAAAAAAAGGGGAAGTATGCAGAAACTCCCACAGGCATACAAGTCAAAACACACTGTTACACATTTTGTCTCCATGGGATAATTGTGAGACATTCACAGCATGTGGCCTACTTTTTACACAGTAGCAAGATTAAAGTTTTGAGGACTGAAAAAATGCACCAAATATTTGCTCTATATTTCCTTATCATATTCACATGAAGATCCTGATGTGATAGACACAGACCATCTTCCTTCCAGCAGCCTACAGGACAATGACCAAGTGTGAGAGTGCTCTGATCTGTATTTTAAATTAAATCCAAATGAGACAGCTTTTTAAAAAATCCAATGGCTATTAGAAAAAGTGAAGGGGGAAGAAAGCCATCCCCATCCCAAAAACTTTCTGCAGGATGTTTAGGATTACGTCTCAAAATAATAATAATTTTTGTAGTAGAAGTTCACTTGTTGCAAGGATGTTTTAAGGACTTCCTAATTGCTTGTCTCAAACACTGCTTAGACCATAGAAGGACTTTGCCATGAGATAAGCATGGAATGAAGCAGCAGGATGACTCTGGCTCCAGGCCTGGTGAGGTCTGGCTAGCACTCCCTGGGAATGCATCCTGTGAAGGGCTCCCACTGTGGTAAACTGTGGAGGGGCATCTGCCCATACCCACACTGCTGGTCAAACAGAGATCACCCAAGTTATGGGACAGATGGCATCTGTGACCCCCAAGGGCTTTCCAACCCCTCTCCCACATAACTGCCCCCACCCCAATCTGCCGCCGTGAATTCCTGGAACTTGAACTGTACAGTTGAGGTACCTGATGGGAACTTGAGATAAGATAAAGGAGATGCTATTGTCTGAGCATTATCTCAGGCCCAGGGGGAGGTAAACAGAGCTGAGGGGACACTGATAATGGACACAAAGAATCCACTAGGAAAGTCAACTCAGCTGTGCTGAAGTCAGCTGTGACTTGGTAAAATGCAGTTCTGGCAGTGGTGAGATCTGGCACAACCCACCACCTGAAAGAAACCCATGGGCTCAGACAACCCACTAATTTAAAAGAACTAATTAGCATTAGAAGTGATGGAATCATTTAACCAATAAAATAAGAGAATTGTGTAGATAAACAGTGAAAAGTTTTGAAAGACCTCAATACCCTCCCACCAAGAAGACCAAGGTGAAGAAGGACCAACAGGACAGATCCACAGATGGTGACTATCTTCTGCCCAATCTCTCTGCCTCTCCCATCCTCTCTCCTCTCTTTTCTACTTCTTTCTATCTCTCTACCTCACATTCTACTGCTAAATAAAATACATACTATTGACTTTGGTATATGATCTTGCTTGCACCTTAATTCAGGTAGAGGCATCTCTCCATAAATCATATCTTAAAACATGTCCTGGTCAAATTCCAGTCCAAATAATTTCATTTTTCTATTTTACAGTAATGCTCTGTTTCTGTAGTAGTATAATGCCAGCATAGATCTGGATGCATTTTTTCCTGTCAAAGTGTTTTTAAAATCAAGTCTGATTTCATGTTGTGTGCACCACTACCTTCCAGTGAATGTTTAAGTGAAACTGACTTTGTTTGCACAAATGTTTGGGGGATATAATTTCTCTATATAATTTGACTAGTCTAAGGCAGTCTATTTTTATGGATCCTGTTACAGTGCTAGGTGGATGCTGAATGTTGATTTGCTTAGATTTTGATCTCATGTGAGACTTTGCACACTCTTGCCTTGTATTTGAAAAACAAAATAAAGTGAAAAAACCCTCAGAGCAGTGGTTTCCCAGACACTGTTGCTAGGTGATATTCCAAAGCTGAATGAATTCTTAAACTCGTCCTGCTCCAGGCACCTGACTAATAACCAGTAACCACACGTTCAAGTGAAAAGGGAGCATCCCTGCTTTTCTGACTGCTTCCTGGTTTTGCATCCTTACACAGACTGAGATAGACACCAGCTGTCTTGGTTTTAGCTTTTTTCTCCCTTGGAAACTGGGCAAGGCATTTACAAATACTATCAAGATTAATGAATTAGCTGGGTAGAAAATCAACATACTTAAGTACTTCTATCTGCATCTATGTATGTGACGATGGTTATGTTAAAAAACGTGCATCTATATGGATAGATGTTCACTCAAAGATACTCTTGAATGCTAGAAAATCTGGAAGCCTATGTTGGTAGAAAAAGAACAAAAATAGTCCATTCTTTTAAACAGTAGCTGAAGAAAAGTACAGACTGCTGAAAATTGGTCAATTCAATCAGAATTTAACTCAGAATTGGTTTATTTTGTCCTTTAATACATAATGCTATCCTGAGCTTTCCTTCAGATAAAACTTAAATTTCCCCCTTTTTTTGGCTTCACCAAATATGTGTGTCCTTCACAAGGCTTAAGTCAGCACAGACTGACCCTGCAGCAAATGGCCATGTATGTTAGGCCTTGTGAATAGAATAGTGAATATGCATATATCCATGTGCATATTCATGCATAATAATATATGCATGCAAGAATACTTTGTATGAATGTGATATACTGCAATAAAGAGCAGATACAGCCAATCCATCTGCTTTTCTGTGGCTTTATTTTGACTTTCTTACTGCTAGGAGGCTACCAAGATATTGTAAACCCAGTTTCATTTGTACTGACAAAATTCCTCAGGAAAAGGAGGAAAATTCTAGCTCTCCATAATGGTATCACACTTCCTTATCTCTTGACAAGCTGAAAATCCTCCTCCCATCTTCCCAGATACTCCCTGCCTTATTCAGAATATTCTTTCACATAAAAAATACAGTTTCCAATCTTTCTCTAAGCCAAGGTCCACACTCAGCTGATGAGCGAGGACTGGTTGAGGCATGGCA
This sequence comes from Illadopsis cleaveri, assembly GCA_013399915.1. Taxonomy (NCBI): domain Eukaryota; kingdom Metazoa; phylum Chordata; class Aves; order Passeriformes; family Timaliidae; genus Illadopsis; species Illadopsis cleaveri. Next base: position 621,909 of record VXBB01022420.1, on the reverse strand, counting down.
GTGACAGCAGGCTGCAAGGACAGCCTTCTGAAAGTCCCTCCTTTTGTCTTGCTCCACAGGAGAGGCTTTGTGAGAAAAACTCCAGCCTTTTTTTCTGATGTCAAACCAGCAAATTTCTAGCAGTGTCACAGAGAGATGATTACCTCACCACAAAGTAATCCATGATTCTGTAATTAAAGGCTATCATAATGTAAACACACTAAAGAGGCACAATTAAGCTTGTACTGGCAGCTTCAGTATTCTCACTGAATTACTGAAATTTTCATCTTGATAGCAGTCTTTTAACTTTGATTCTGTGTATGATTTCCTAATCTCAGTAAAAACTAAATTTGTAAAATATAAGACTGAAATATCCCATTATCAAAGGCCTTCATTACCTCTATATGAATTATTAAAAGTGCTACTAATGGTGAGGAAATACTAAAAAGTAACTTGTCAAAATATTTGTTGAAGATGTTTCTCTTTGCTGCTTTCACATAGGACCTCTCATGTGTCTGTTTGAAGCTTGACCTATATCAGGAAACTGCTTTCATTAATTCCCTGCCCATCCTGCTCCTGGGAGCCCATTAAGTAACCTAATGTCATGTTGTGATCCTGAATGGGAAGGCGTTCTCCCACAGGCCTGGTTTCTAGTCCTCCTGGTAAAGTGTGGCAGAATGAGATTATCCTAAATAAGACTTGACAGAATAGTTTTCCACATAGGCCAGAATAATTTCTTTCCACTCTCATTGTTTTAGTCGGTAAAAATGATTTTAGGAAATTACGGAGCCTTCAGCTCAAGGCAAATTTCAGCCCAACCAGCTCAAGCCTGGCATTCAAAAGCAGTGTCCCAACAACAATGGCACACAGAAAGTACCCTATGAATGTATTGAATGAAAAGGTTCATCTTTGTCAGGCACCAGTCCAGAGGAATATCAGCAAAAATGATATTGATAATTTCCCTGGTGACGAGGAAATGAGTATCACTGGTGCAAAAGCTTTCTGTTGCTGAGGCAGACCTCCTCAGGCAGTCCCTCTGGAGACAGATGGACCATGCAGGCATCGTTGTCATCATACCCTCACACATTGCAAGAACCATGAAGGTCTAAGGCCTACAAAAACAAATCAATAAACATGTCTGCACTGTTAAATGAGACCCTCAGTGGGTCTGTGTGTTTTAATAAGAAAAACTTTTGTGGTAAGCAAGTTAGTGAGAGCAACCCCTTTCAACACAAAAAGCTCTCAGCCTTAGGGATTCTTTCTAAATACTTTCAGAGAAGGGATAGAAGAAGTGCAGAGTGGATATGGGTTTGTTTCAAGTAGCACACAGGTTTTGGTCCTCAGCAGCTGCGCACTTAGGATTGTCGGTGAAGATTTGGACAGCAGACACTACAGCTAGTTCTCAGTGGTCCTTTATCTGCATTGTGGATTTTATCTGCAGTGTGGATTACCCACAGCCTGAAAGCAGAGAGGCTGAGGTGGTCCTGCTGAGCCAGCAGTGCCACTCAGGGGCACAGCCAAGCTTATTTTAGGAGTAGGTGGAGTCACAATCCCCCTCAGAAGCCCTCGCCCAAAAGAAAATGTTGTTGTGCTGAGGCAGCCCTGTGTTTCCTTTAACAGGGCCTCAGAAATTTGGGAAGAACAGCTCCCAGACACCTCTCTGGGGCTTTGAGGGCTTGCTTGCTCAGCACTGTGGCATTGGAAGTCCATTGCTGTTATTGTTGACAAGTCCTCTTCCCCCAAAAGTGGAGAATTAAGAGCACATCTCAGCAATGCTTGGTTAGTCCAGGTCCATCTGGGAGCTCCAAGCAAGCTCCAGACCCAGCGCTCAGGTGTTTTGCTCTCCCTAACAAGCATGGGATGCCCTGTTATATCAGTTTCTGCACAGTCTGTTTGCAAGTTCAGCAGCAGTCCCTGGACAAAGCACAGCAAGTTATGAAGCCCACAAAGGACTGTGAGTAATCAGAAGCCCTCTTAAGCACTGTGGCATTCATTTTCTGAGTAACTTGAGAAATATTCTTTGTTCAGCCAGGCATTCAGGGTAAGAGCCAACTCCCTTAATTTTAGTTATCTGCAATTTAGGTGCCTAGTCTAAATAAATTATCTAGTCTCTCAGGATGAAGCCTATAAGAAGATATACATCTTTGGAGTATTACTCATCCCACCTACTGTAAACATTTATATTGAAACAGGATGATATATACTGTGGAAGAGTCTACCTTCCTCCATTGTTTATCAAGGAATTCTGATGAAAACTTACATTAGTCACCTGCCTGGTAGATAACTAAATTTAATGAGCCACATTCATGTGTTTTAAGATAAATTATCCTTATTTCTTGTGCAGAGGTCTCATGGGTAGTTATGTGTTTATGATCAGATTTCTTCATGTTGCATATTCATTGGTAAATAATGATTTTTCTCCTTTTCTTTGGGTATAAGTTTACTCAGTGTTTCAATGCCCAGAGAAGATGTGTGGGACGCTGTATATAACTGGTTTCTATTTGAATGGAGATGATCAGATGATCTTTGGTGCTGCAGACAGAGTGTTCTGTGTAGCCAGCATTAGTACATCTCCTGGACACAGCCCCCCCCACCCCCTCCCCCCAAAAAATGGAAACATAAGCATTTATTTAAACATTTCCTTTTAAAGAGATTAATATCNACATAACACCACAGAATAGAGGGACAAAGGGCACGATTGGGATACGAGGCAGCGCCAACCCAGGACATGAGGAAAGAACAGAAAATGGCTGGTGTATCTGGGATGAAGTGCTCTGCAATAACAGAAGTTTCATTTTTTAACAAAAAAGAGAACTCAGCAGAGGTGCAGTTCAGGAGAGGATATTTGAAATATCTCAGCCTTGGAAATTATATAAAGAACACCAAGATGCATTTTGTAAGCATTGACTTACAAGTTTTGTCATCAATGCAAGAAGACCAAAGCATTTATGATATTTTCTTGGATAATATTGCTTTAAGTAAGGAAATGTTGAAGTGTATATGAATATATTTTCCTCACCAAGGATAAAACAGTGCCAATACCACCTTACTGCATAATATAGGCCTTTCTATGAGTTGTAAATTGTCAGTAAACATTAAAAAAACAAAACACCCTCACTCCCCCCTTCACAAACCCAACCCCGACCAACTCTATGGAAAACCAATAAGGAATTATTGTAATTTTTAAACAGTTTGTGACAGAGGAAATTTCCATTAACAATTTATTCACTGTAAAATACCCCACATACCGCCTTTAAAACTGTTTTCTATTGTTATTCCATCTTCTTTTATCTATTTTCCAACTTTTAGATCTCAGTTTTTGGAATTTTAGTATTCATTTCTGACCAAATGATAGTGACAGCTGCCCTGATTTATTGTCTGAGTTCTGCTGTTAGATCACGACCTTTTAGAGATATTAAATTTTTCTTAAATGTAGAGGCTGAAAGGCTGACATTATTCAGATGTAGATTCCAGATAAGCTTGAAGGCTAGGACACACACATTATGTACTTCAGTTGAACATGTCAAAATAGAGACCTTTTGAAAAGGGATCTGAACTTGGATTTTGGAAAGTAGATGCAGGCAATTGTCTTAGACTTATGCCTTTTCTTTGGGATGACTATTAATAAAATTGCAGTTAATGAACCCATTTAGAATGCTGGTCAATGCTTACAAGTGACAATGAATAGGATTAACATTCAGAATGGAAACAGAGACCAGTGTCAGATCTTTCTAATTATTGTAATTGCAGTAAGATTGAGAATGTAAACTCAGACTACGCACTCTCATCTCAAAGTGTTTGCTGTACATCACATTGAGTAGAACCAAGACCTCAAAGGAGAGGAAAATATTTTCAAGCCTCACACAGGACCAGCTTGATATTTTGACAAAATGTTGAAGCACTGTTACCTCTAAGATAATCTGCTATCTGGAATAGATCTTTTAAAGGCTGGGTTTATGTACTTTCTTTCTGGTAGTCAAATTAGCCAGCCATAAATAACACTGAAAAGAGACCAGAACAGTAGCTTAGATTACCATGGGGAGGGTTCACGGACTGCTCTGGCCTTACAACAATTCTCTTGGAATCAGTTGCCTATCACAGATGTTATTCAAGTAATTAAGTGTTATGAGATAAATTCTCTGATAACTTAGTATAATCCTATCTTAAATTAATAGAGAGAGACCAGTGCAGATCATCTGAACTCTCATACTTATTTTCTTTCTTAAATTAGTATGCTTTTGAATAACTATAATAATAATGAAAAAAAAGCAAATATGCTTAATCTATTAGACAGTAGGGAAGTGAATTGCTGTGTAACTCCATGGTGAAGTGTGATGGCGTGGGTTTTGGATTTTTCATTTTGTTATGTATTTCAGAAAGTTCTTTGTACAATGGTTTGTTCCCTGTATCCCCCCTTTGTTCAGTTCCCTATAGTTTACCCCAGCAGTTGCTGCTGTCAATCTTTGGTCTGTGCCAACACCTGTTACATGTCAATCTCATGTTGGATAACCCCCTGGTCCTGTCCATCATTTCGGGGCCTCTCCCCGAGTCTGGAAGATTCCAGGGAGGGCATCAAGTGATTGGGCAGGATCCAGGCTTCCCCCTCCTATTTCCCACTGAATGGTTGTTGGGTATGTTTATTTTGTTTTGAGCTATACCCTGAGATTTTCTTATTGGTCTGTTATCGAGAACATTCCTATGTTCCAACCCCCCTTTAAAACCTGTTGTTCCCCTGGGGTCGGGGTCTCTCCTGAGGCAGACGCTCTGAGGGGAGGACCCTCCTTATGGGTTTTTGTTGTACCTCTGGAGAGTCCCTCCATTCCCCTTCCTGCCATCGACACGCTTGCGCTCCTGGTCAGCCAAGAACCACCACATTGCCGTGGTGCCAGGGCTGGCCGAGCTCGGGAACACAGGCACCGCGACAGTGAAGCTCAGGTATTATTGTAGTTATGGTAAGATTTAAGAGCCTCCTGCCTCTCCTGCCTCTCCTGCCTGTCTTTCTGCTGTCATTGTGTAAGAGAACAAGCCTCCTCTGTGGCCCTGTGTTATGCATACTAACCAATGCAGCTTTTAGCAATTTCAGGTGTCCAAAATGACATCATGTGCCTAAGTTTAAGCACTAAGTGGTTATTTAAAAGCAACACATTTAAGATCGTGCTGGGGAGATAATGATAGACAACAAAGTCCCATTATCTGAGCCAGGCATGTATCAAAACCTCTAACCTTGCTATGCATCTTTATAGGATGCTTTATTTTTGTGCTTTTTTGTGTCTGATATTTCATCCTAGTTGATTTAGAACAAAGACTTTCCTTTTACTCTTGCTGCTGGCTTTAGTCATAGGAGCTGGAATCTTAAAAATTTAATCACCATAAGTAAAGGAAAGACAAAGACATGATGGAGATACAGGAGCTTTTTTTGTATGTCTAAAACTAAAACTAAAACTAAAACTAAAACTAAAACTAAAACTAAAACTAAGACTAGATAGATAGATAGATAGATTCTCTAAGAACGAAATTATTGCCACCGTGTCTAATTAAAACAATATACCTCTTTCCTACCATGCAGAGGGAGAGCATCTAAAGTGAAACTAACCGGGAGTCTAAGGCTAGGAGTGTTGTAACAGAAATCTCATCCAAGCCCTCACACAACATAGGAATACTGCCATCAAGGCTGATTCTATTTGAACATTTTTTAGAAAGACATTTTGCCTTGTTTGAAAGCCTTCAAATGAAGGACAATCCATAGCAAGCAGTTTCAATAGTTAATTGTTGAAAAAATAGTACTTTATGCCTTTCTTATAGTCTTATGCCTGTCTTTTTTCTTTAAGGGAAGAGATTAGAAAAGAGAATGATTCATCCATAGATCTCATCAGGGTTAGTCTACATTGTTCACTTGTATTCCCTCCAGTAACTGCTCTTGTTTGCTGACCAGTTCAGAAATGAACTGCAGCCTTAGATGAGTCCCCCACACAGAGACTGTACTCTTATCTTTGCACTTTAAACTGTATTAAATGAATGATAATGTCTTTGCACAGGATGAAGGAACAATCAGAACCACCTCACTGGGAAAAAAGCAATTTCAAACAGGGCTGGCAGCATATTCTGTCCTATTCAGCTCTTCCAACATGCCCATCACCATGTGTATGAGCACCTTTCAGAGCAAAACCAGCCCCAACACATAAAAGTTCTCTTTCCATTTCTCAGCCATGGGGTGTGCATGAAGTAAATGCCTCCAGGGACATGGGGACAAAGAAGTCCTCATTCACTGGAGGTGTGAAAGAGACAGAATTTGACAATAGACTAAGTTTCTTCAAGAGTGAATTCTTGTGTCTTGGTGTGGCTGCTTAAATAACCAGTTTCCCACATGCACAAGGGTGTTCCTGATGGACAGCAGGGCTCTATGGAGACAGTGCAGATACCTTGTCATCATGCTGGCCAAGGAGCAGAGGTTGAAGCAGAAGATGCTTCCTTTGGACATTTTACTTCCAGGCATGATTTCCAGATCAGCTGATGTGAAAGCCCTCCAAGTGCAGAAGTTACACAGAGCTCCAAGGAAAAAAGGAGGCCTGGTTTTGTTTTGGAACTGGTTGTCAACCCCTGGCCTTCCAGGTAGGCTTAAATGCTGAAAAAAATCCTGTGACTGACCCTGGAAGGACATTACTCTTCCTTAGCTTCCTACAAGCCTCAAGAAGGCTCCTAGGGTGTCCACAGAGAAGACTTGCCAAGGGAAGGCACCAGAACCTCCAATTCTAAACCAAAAAGAAAAGTGAGATGTTGACTGAAATATTTTGCTTGTGATTTGGCATACAATTCACTCTCTAAATCAGAGATCTCTCATGTTCTTGTCCTGCTGCTTAAATGATTATGTTCAATTTTCACCCTTCAGTAATTTGTTAATTGACAGTTACAGTGAAACTTCCTCCCTCTCTTCTTAGTGAGTGAGTGAGAGCAATACAGCTGTTGTGGTTGCAAAGCCTTTCCATAGCAGAAAGGTGGCATTTTATACATGCCCTGGATGTAAGTAACTGCAAGTCATGTGGAACAAGACTAAATCAAGTTTGCAGTAATGCCTCAGCTTCTAAAGAGGCAGTTAACAAAATGTTTCTTCTGTAATTAAGTCAAATTGAGAGTTTCCTGTGGGCTTTTTTAATCATTACAGCAATCTGCTTTACAGTGTGGGTCTACAAATGGTTGCATTGTCACAAGTGAGGGAGCAGCATCACAGTGAGCAGAAGTAGCCAGAGGCTGGGAAGGGAAGACGAGAAATTCTTATATTGGCTTTGTCACCTGTATTTTGAAACTTTTAGAATCTTCTGGGAAAATATGTAGAAAACCCATCCCTGGTATCTGTAAAATCAAGACTGAATGTCTGTTTAACGGGCTATGTTCCAGTTCAGCCATGAGTTTTTGAAAGGGTATTACTGGAAGAGGTTGTGAATCTGTGTTGGGAGATCAGACTGCCGTTGTGGTTCCCATCCCTCAAACAAATGAACTCTCATTAGGACTTCTCCAGCCTGGATTCAGCCAGCCGGTACGTTTCAGTAAGAGCAGGAGGAAGGACAATGCTTTTGATACACATACAAATTCCATTGTTTATCTGACTGTCAGTATGACATCTCTGTATTCAGTGGGAGTCGGGAGCCTACTGCAAAATAGCTGTGCAACATCAGTTGTTTGACTAAAGGCCTGTTCAGTCAAGCATTTCACTGCTCATCGGTCATTGAGGCTGCCAGTAATAACAATTAGCTTGACTTAATTGTGTATTTTAACAGCTGCTTAATATTACCCACATCTTTCCTTCACTCATAATGTAAGATACCTTTCTGCTGAATGTGGTTTTAATTAAGGCTCTGTTCACAACTTTTCACAAGCTGTTGAAAAATTCATGTCTTGTAAGAAAAGTGATGATGCAGTAAATGCTACTGGGGCAGAGACTTTTTATTAGATGAGCATTGAGCCCTTATGAATTTATGTCTCCAGATCAACTGACTCGGGTGCCAAAGGAAAGACTGAATAGATTTAACTACTGCAGTTACATAAAAGGCATAATATATGCAGGCTCCGATGCCAGTAAGGCTGTATATTGTGAGGGAATGTGTTCTTAACGTGCTGGTAAGCCATAATCTGTTGCAGAGCACTGTACCTGTTGACTGGATTTCCATGTGCTTGAGAAGTACTAAGCTGATGAAGAGCACTGTGACTGAGCAGTGCTGTGGCATTGCTTCTGTTTAAAGCCTGTAGAATTTGTTGCACAAGAAAAATACACAAAATCACATTTTTGAATACACAATTCAGCATAAGAAAATCTGTCATCTGTGTGTGTGACAAATGGATAATTCTTCACAAGACAGTAGTAACTGAGTTATTAACCCTCACCTTCACAAGGGGAATTTGAATTCCAAATTCTCTTTACAGGCCAATACTGTTACACTGACATTCCTCTCCATATGCCCCAAATAATTTCTTGGTAACTGCAACAACAGTCAAGGAAGTTGTTATGTATGTGGAATTACATTGTGAGCATGAATTACTTTCATATGGAGCAGATGTCATGTGTCCTTAGCTTGACTTCCACTCAGACATGGAATGCATGACATTTATATAATATTACAAATGGGCTAGGATTTGGGACTGAGCAGACTTTTGGGTTACAGACACTCAGAAGTACAATCATCACCCTTTCCTCCTTTTTATTGTCCAGAAGGAAACATTTCATAAAATTCTCTTCTCATACCCTGCCAATAAACATTTTAGTTATCCTAGCAACCATTTTTAGATGCAATGTAAATATATTTGGAAAGTTAATGGATGCCCTTAGCCACTTTAAACAGCCACTTTCCACTTAGTTTATATATTTCACACATATAAAGAACAGAGAAACAGTGGAAGAGCATTTTTAAGTCCCACAGTATTCGTGCCTTTAGTATCTAGGAAGGTGGGAACTCCTTGCTTGATGAATTTTGTCAGGACTCTGGCACAGCCTNTGCCTTGTTGTAAACTTGGTTGAAATACATAACATCTTGAAAAATTATTTTGACAAGGTGTGGGTCAGCAGAAACAGAAGCAGTTGCACAAATAGCAATTATCCCATGGCTGTGCTTCTTTAGGAACCTGGGCTATATATCAACAGCTGACATGGAGCAACTGATACAGAAACCTGTCAGAGCACAGAAGCCACACGTAGCATCTTCTGCTCATCCCCCTGGTGATAAAATCCTACCCATGGGAGGACATTGCTGAGCCAAGTATCTCTAAAGGAGCCTCCAGCAGCTCCCAATTCCTGACATTTAAGACCCTAATGACTTGCAAATAGAACTAATTAACACAGCATTAAATAATGCCCAAAGAAGCAGGCTGCTCTAAGAGTAGTGGATAAACCAGTGATGCTGCCTTCCCAAGGGTCAGTGTCCCACCCAAGATTCTGTGGCATTTCATAAAGGGGAGGACACTCACAGATTCTTTTCCCTCAATACGAGCAGCAGTATCTTTCTCATTCAGTGACTAGGTGTTGCCATTTAGCTGACAGAAACTTTATAGATCTATGTCCAAGCCCAGAAGAGAAACAGTCAAAATGTATGCTGATGGAAACAGCAAAGCCATATGAATCTCATTTTCACAGGAAGACAGACTAAACATTAACCCACATCATGCCCTTTCATGCCAGACATGCAAATATGTCAATTAAACCAAGTAAACTCTAATGGTTTGATCTCACAGCAGAGTGGTTTGCTTCCTGTAAGAAGTGAAGGCTCTGTGCATACCTCAGTTTCTGCACCAGTTTCTCCAAGTATTCCCAGAGCAATTTTTTCTCATAATGGTCTTTCTTGATTTAAAGACAATAAAGATCACAGGTTCACAGTAGAAGTGATTCTTCCTGTTCTGAACCTTCAGAGAATTCAATGCAATTTTTATAGGACATTTCTTTACACAGGTGAAGGTGAGCCAGTTACTGTTAATAATCCTTACTGAGTTTAATGATGAAAAGAAATGACTGGCAAGCTGGTGCAAAGGCCTGGGACATCTGAAAGTCTTCCTTAGCTACTTCCAAAGCAGTAGCTTGAGTCCTTTCTTTGGGAATTCAATTGCACTGGGGAGTTGTCTTTGCTGTGTTTTAATGTCTCTGACTGTAGATGTGAATGCTGGATCAGTGGGGTACCACTGCTTCTGCTTACTCAGAAATGAGCCCACAATGCAAAAGGTGTGTCCAGATCTGGATCTAGAATTCAAGTGCTGGAGGGCCTGGGGACGTTTGGATCTGCTCAATGCTATGACTAGAGGAACAAATCGAAGGAGCCACTCTCTTCTTTGGCCCTGATTTCATGGGGGTAGGAGGATTTACATTTGTACAAAGAAACATCTAAAGCTTTCATCCAACCTGGTTTCCTGTGGTAACTCGTGCAGCTATCATCACAGGCAGCCTGAACACATTTGTCTGTCCCTCTGGGCCTCAGCTCCTGCATGCTCAGGACAGACCAGACAGGACAACAGGATAAAGGAGCCAGGATGCAGATGTGCTTTTTTTGGAAAAAGCCCTACAGGAGTTTGCACAACGTAACAAGTCCAAGCAGGTAACAGGAAAACTAGTATTTTTCCCAGACACCATGATAGTCATAATTATAGTCATATAAATCAATATGATGAAAGAAAAATCACATATTTCCAGATGTCCATGGTAAAACTACTTATTGTAAATTAGAGCCAGAGTTAAGTGTGTGGAAAAGTCCTATAATTTGGGCCACAGCTGCAAGAAAAGCTGTAAGAAAAGGCTCTGAGCTGTGACTTTGTTTTCATCACAGCATTTTGTTATGTCTCCTGTTACTGCTTTATCAAAAGCAAGCTAGTATAGAAGCAGTCCCTTTTACAGCAGGGCTATTATTCAGTTGAAAAAAGAATTTTAAAAAAATTACACTAAATGATTTGAATGATTACCTTTAATTACCATTCACTCACTAAGCTATGTCAGATAGAAAGATTCCTGTATTAAAGTGAAAGGTTTTGAAAAATACATCAAGTGCATTGCTGTGATTTGTTCTGCCAGCAGATTCCAACATTAATTCTTCCACAGCATTGCAAAAGAAAACTGAGGTCCTGCCAGAATTTCAATAGCAGCCATTGAACAGGGCTAAATAATGAATCTTTTGTGAAAAACCATCAGTACCTCGTGTGTTGTATTTTGTTTCAGAGGAATAATTTGTAGTATATTAATCCCTTGAATCATACCTTTTCTTACCAGATGGCTTGATATTATACCTTTTCATTTAATAAGCACTATTGGTGCTAAGCAATGATTCATGAATAAATAAAGGAGTCATGGATCTTATTTTTTATTGCTTACCCAGTTTTACAGCCAAGACACAGCTTAGCCAACAATTTCAGTGCAATGGCTTTAATAGTATGGGACCTTTTACCCTAAACGCTGGCATGCAAATGTCATGTACAACCTCTACAGCTTCTGACTAGAAGAAGATAACCTCTAGAAAGACAGAAGAGACGGGTTTTCTCCAGTCATGCTGATAAATACTTATAGTGTCTGTTGGTTGACTCACTCACACAGCTTGCAAGTGCCTTCACACAGCCCAGAAGTTCCTAAACCACGGCCCAGGCTGCCTTTCTGGCCCTGTGTGTTGTCTATGCTCTGTGCTGAGCTATTAAAACCAGAATGGAAATTTGTTTTATAGAACATGACCCACAATCCACTTCCCATTGTTATGGCAACATTTCCAGCTGGGCAAAAGCCATCCCAGTACCTGCAGGCCATTGTAACTAAACTCATTTCCCTGCCAATGATTTTTTGTTTGTTTTGCTTTAATATCATACTCCAGTGATATATTGGTTTCAGCGTAATTTTTTTTTTGCTGAATCTAAGTTGCCATCATGTGCTGGCAAAGTGTGAACACCAGAAAGAAAATTTTGCCAAAGAAGATTTCCTGTTAGGGGTATCATCAGGGAACTGACCAATCTCAAAGATCCAGCAACGAGAAAAATCCCACCTGGCCTTTTTTTTTTTTCCAGTGACCAGTGTCCCAGGGTGAGTGAGGTTCCCCATCCTGTTATCCCTGGACTCTGCAGCCTGCCAGCCCAGGCCCACCCGCAGGGAGTGTGTGGGCTCTTGGTTGTTTTGGGGATGGTCTGGTGTCCTGCCAGATTGTGCTGGCAGTCCCTGAGGGGCATTTCAGCTGCTTGCAAGTGTGAATGCTTAGAGGGGAACATTCAAATGGGGCTTTTAGTACCTGCAGCCAAGCACTGTGGGTCAGTGTGTCAGCATCTGAGAGTTCCTGTTAAGCAGTTTCTGTCAAAGCCAGTCCTCAGCACCTTCCTTTTTAAAGACAAACGCAGTTTTCTTTTAAGCAAAAATCATCTGAAATTGTTTAAAATCTGAGTATTATTTTGCCTGTCTTTTGCTAAGAAAATGTATATAGCACATCATTTATACAGAGCAAAAATGAACACATTTTCACAGCCAGAGGTTTAAGGGCACAGCATACACAACTGTGTTTAATTCTGCTCATTTATATTATTAACCATCCATGCCAGAGCAGGAGCATTAACATTTTTGGAGTCAAGCTACAGAAAGCTGAATGGTATGGCCAAAATTTTCAGGCTTCAATATCCTACTATCACAGTCTAAAGTCATCCCTATGGAAAAGCTTTTTTGGAAAAAAAAAAAAACAAAAACAATTAAGACCCTGAAACAGAAGTGGGCCCCATAAATAAGACCTCAAAGCTCCATGGATGTACTGTTTTGTTTCCAGCAGCCTTTGCTTCTATGTAAATGGCTTTATAAATTTGGGACATTTTTAATTGTAAAGCATCACTCCATAAGAGTATGTGGAGGGACTCAGAGGAAGAGTGTTTATTTAATGATAAGGGGACCAGTCCCACCCCTCTTGCAGATATTTTGCAAAATTCTCCCGGAGGGAACTGATCAATTTGCTTTGGTCTCTAGGTATGGATTGACAGCCTCACTTCAGAGCCGCTTCATTCAGAATGCTACCCAAATATTGGGTGTACATCAAATCTGGATTTTTAGTAGGGCCTGTTACAAGAGATGGATTTTTGGCCACAAAATATGCACAAAGTTTCTTTCAAAAACACTTTTTACCCTAGAGCCCTAGCTTAAACATCGTACCATATCCAAATATTTCCAGTTTCCATTAATATTTTACTAATTAATCTAAATTAATTAATCTTACTATTTTGTAAGTTGTCCTAGGAATTCCAGCTGTTTTAGGAACCTAATCCTGTTCCATGTACAGAAACAAGTATATTTGGAATAATAAATGTAAGAAGTTAGCTTAAAAGAACAGCAGTGAACAACCAGGCCTGGTGTCCAGTAACAAAGGAATTAATCAACAATTGCCTAATGGCTGACATGAGTAAAACAGGATATCATAAACTCACATTTGCAGTAGACAGCAATGGCTCTGTTAGAGCATTCTTTTCTGCCTTTTTGCTAGAGTAATTATTCATAATGTCTACTGAATTTGGGTATTATTTGCCTAAATGATTCATGAATCCAGTTTGGGATTGTTTAGATGCCCTGGGAGAATAATAGTCATGATAATTGAATAAAATTCAGCAAGTAATGTATTGATTGATTTTTATTCCTGTTCCCAATTACATCAATTGTGAATCCATCTTTTTCTTTGAATTATTGAATCATTTTTTGAATTAAAAAAGAAGAAAAAGTAGAAAGAAGCAAATTGCCTCAAAAAAAGTAAGAAAAACCACCTTTTTTTTCTACATATGCCCTATAAATTTCTTATTGTAGTAGGAAGCATTTAAAATCAATCAGCCCATACCATAATTAGAGTACAGTTCATGGGAAGGAGCTGTTCAGCTTTATGTTTCCGGAACTATACTTAAGTCATGCAGTAACAGCCAAACCAATGTATTATTTTATCAGATAAAACTTACCAAAGTAAACTGAAAAGCTTTCTCTGAAATATACAATGTGAGGGTTTTTCTTTATGCATTTTTACATATTTTACTGGCAGTAGGAGATTAGATTTGAGTAGTTCCTCTAAAACAATTCCACTATAAAGCTTGAGCATAGACATGTGTAAGAGGCATGAAACTAGTCTGTATTTTATTGCACCAGTTACAATGAACATTATATTTACAGCTTTCTTTTGAATGTATGTTAAAATGATACTGAACAGAAGCAGGTAAAACAGAAACCTTAGTCTTTAGCTCTCCTGGTTTCCAGGACAATTAAAAAAAAAAAAAAAGAAAAAAAAAAGAAAAAGAATTATGAGTTAGTTGTAACAAAAGCCTTGAAGCGGATATAGAATCCAAGTTAATGATATCCTGTAATCTGATCCTGAGAGGACACGCACAGCTGTTCTCAGGGCCCTAATGAACCATGCACATTTACAGATCACTGATTAGCAGAACTTGATCCTGGTGGGCACAGACAAGTCCTAACACTATTTGAAATAACTCTGGTGGTATTAAATAACAAGGATCTGTTATCATGTGATTACCTGTCTGTAAAATTCCTATTTATCTTCATTATGCTGCTGCTTTTCTCAGAGATGAAGGTGGTAGAGACTTGTTATCTTTGATACTACACCTGTTGCTTCAGCTCTTTGCACTTTGATAGAAGAACATCCTCCTTGGGGTCAGTTTGCAGAGAGAAGCTCTGCAGCAGAGATCTTCCCTGGGCACAGCCATGGTCCTGATGCCTTCCAGTGGGTCAACAGTGACTCCAGCCAAAAGACACAGAAGTATTTCTTCTTGTTTTAAATAGTCACTGTTCATTGGGGGTGCAGGTGAGGAAATATGGTTCCATGAAAAAAAAAAACAGTACTGGCAAAGATGTGCAGTTTCAAGCAATTGGATATACCTATGAAGACCAGAGGTAGTGGCAGTGCCAATTACGATATGGACAATCCAATAGACTTCATTTATGCATCTAGCTTCTGCACTTCCTTGATGATATTTCAAGTGCTTAGCTCAGTCTGTGCATGCTGAACTTCTAATTTAAGTTTAGCAAATATGCTAGCTGCTAAATACAGTTAGCATCCATTTGCACACAGTTTGCCTTATGCATTGCTTCAAGAGAGTAATAATCTAAAAGTAATTCAAGACAGTAATAATCAAAAGTAACAGCACTCACCCTTTGCACAACGAGTCTAAAGCACATATCTGCCTATGTGAGGAGCTGATGGCTTTATTAGGGCTTCAGTTGATGAGGACAGGATGTAAAATACTGCTAAATGTAAAGTGATCTTTCAAGACAACAGAGACTCCAGCCACTCCTGATATTCAGGGATGAAGGAAGTATTCAGGGGTGAGGGATGGAAAACTCAGCACTGAAAATCTTTTTATCTCATGTTATAAAGAGTGACTAAACTAATCACTGTAAAATATTACTCATTACAAAATTTCTGTTAAAAAACAGGTGTGACTTTAAATTAGTGAGCTTTTCAGGTATTTTTCTTCTCCTGTGTTTTCCTAACATGAATTATTCTGCAACATTTGTTGTCTCTAAGTCACCTCTTCCTGCATACATGCACAACCTTTCCTGTCCCAGAACAGGTAAAAGTTGTATGTCTAAGCAACACTGAACACTAAAAATGAGCTCACTTGCAGCATCACCAACTAGTCTCCAAATCACCACTTCCCTCAGCTTTGCCAGTCCTCCCATTGGATAAGGAAAATGAGCGGTACTGACATCCTTGCAATAATGGTTAGTTTAAAAGCAAACAAATTAAAAATCAAGTAATGATGCTAGAAGTCATTTCTGTATGACACATTACAAGCATGTTATTCTGTCATTTGTTTTTCACTGAGAGGTTCACAATTTAAAATATAAAGGCACCTTGCTTACAGAGGTAGAAAATTCTTTTTCTGAGTTTATTTGTCTTCATTTTCATTTTCTTCAAAACTTTTTCATAAGTTTTCAGTGTTTCTTTTTATAAATTGCTTGTGGAACAAGTTGTTTTTTCTAATCAAATGGGCAGAGGGAACAAAGTAAGTTTTCTGGGAGACATCATTCCTCTGTGGCTAACAAGTCCATTTTTGGAAGAAATATCAAAAGGCTTCCTACCACACTTTGGACTTGTACTTCAGCATAAAGAAGCAGCAGCTATGCTATTGACCAGAAGCCCCATTTTAGGTTCTCTTACCACATCTCTCACAGTGTACCAAGTTGCATTCATGATCCAGCCACTTCCAGGAAAGGAATGCAATCTTATCCTGGGTTCTGACAGAGTAGAGGATGCCAGGTGGCTTTATATGCCTAATAATTTATGCTCTGAAATGACAGGTTTGATTACTTTGATTTTTATTCTGCTGTTGATTTCAAAAAGAGTTCCAAAATATTATCTTACTTATTTCCAACATAATCCTACCATGCAAATTAAAGGAATCTCTTAAGAGTCAAGAGATATAGCTCAGGGTTCCTCCTGCTTGCAGCCACCAGCTTGTATTTAGTCTTCTTCCTAGGATATTTCTTTCTACTTCTAAGGTATTAACGAAGTAGCATTTCAATAGTATTTTTCTTCATTCCTTAAAGAAAATCAGCTTTTCTTTGAAGACACAGTTTATGAATGCTAACATTTGTCTGGAGTCCCCTTCCAGTTAGGGAATGCAGCCCAAGTGAAATATTTGCTTTCCAATTTATGATGAGATCTGTTCACCTTCATCTTATACCTCTGAGGTTAGGTGGTTATTCTCTGCCACTCATCAGGGTCCCTTAATTATCAATGAGGAGAGACAGACATTTCCAGAGGGTGATTTATTCTATCCTAAAACAGCTGTTTAAGACAGGAAAGGTGGATTATGCTGTGAAGGTCCTATCTCTCCTCCATGACTAGCACAGTCTGAAGTCATTTGTTCCTAGGATCTGTACAACAGGACCACAAAGTATGCTCTGTCATTAATTCCAGAATAAAAGAGTAATTGAAAATTATGTGGCTGGGGTGAACAGAAAGTATAGCCAGGCTTTTCAAATCCTACATAAGGAAAATTTAAGCTGTAGTCAACGAGGTACTTCAGAAAACGGCAACTGGAATCAAATTCCAAGGGCAGACAATGGTGGAGAGAGCTCTGCACTGAGCTGACAGAAGCTGAGCCTTTGGTTGTTATAAGCATGGTTTCCTCTTTCTGATGGCTTTAATTTTACACCTTATATCCTGAAGAGAGGCAGTTAATTTTTGTACTTCCCTCAGCCACAGCACATTTAGGAAAACCTCCATGGAACTGCAGAACTAGAAAATGCAGAGAATACTCTGACAAATTGAAACCCTTGTCTGTGTGATTATGCGCAGCATAATCATCACTTTTAAACCACTATTTTGGGAGAACCATCCAGAACAAGGAGTAAGGGGTGACCAAAAGGGCAGATGCCCTGTCTGTGCTCTCTTCACATAACCACTCAGTTCCTCATTTGCACAGACTCTGAAAAAGGAAGAAACTGAATATAGAAGCCAGGAAGAGGATTTTTCATCAATCCTGAGTCTCAGTGTGACTGAGCATCACAGATAAAAGATCTTTTCCCAGGCACAGGGAGTGAAAACCCTACTAGCTGAGCCAGGGAAAACAGAACCTCCTTCGGCAGAGACCTCCCATCTGGGAGTGGCCACCAAGGCAGAGGATACCCAAGGGATGCTGGAAGTCAGTTCCCAGGCATGGATGGAACACCCTGTGAGAAAGGGTAGGGTGAAAGGGCAAACCTAATATTTGTATGATAAACAATTATTTTTTTATTCCACTTAGCTAATTCACTCTTGTTCTTATTAAACCATGGCTTTGATTGAATCACGTTATTTAAAAATAGTGGAGATCATCCAGAGTGGTTGGTACCATTTTGGGAAAATATCTTTTGTGCTACACAGAAATTACATTACACATTCACTTGAGGGTGTATCTTTCAACATGGTTGTAATCTGATTATCAGATCCAAACATTGCCAGTGAAGTTGCTTGAGATGAAAAAGACAATTTTCTAAACGACATAAAAATATTTAATTTCTGATTCTTGAGGCAAAAGAGACTTTTTAAAAATCTTTGGTGTTGGCTGTAGCAAAGTAGAAGATATTGATGTATACCAACTATATGATTTCAAACACAAGAATAACAAAAGAGCTGTGAAGTACTTCTAAAGATAAAAGACAGGTTATACATTCAGTAAGTCTAATCAATAACACAATCTCTCTCACAAGGTCTTAATCAGTTTAGGGACTCCAATGGCAATATCCAGTTCTCACTAAGGCAGTCGTACAGAATCTGAGAAGAAGCAGCATGCAACAGACTCTGCTTTACTCTGTTACTGAAGGCAGGGAAAGCCCAGGCTGTGAATATCCCACGTGGAGAAAAATATATTCTTTCTCAAATACCTTCTACAATTGCAGCAGGTGCATGAGAGAGCTTGTCCTGCTCCATCTTTAGCCTCACTCTCTCTGTAGAAAATGACCAGTGTTGCAGAGAATGCTGAGCTGAATGTTACATTTTTCAGGGTAAAACCCTGAAACCATGGAAGTGACCCTCTTGTGGTTTTGTATGTACTTGGCAAGTGAAACCCAGTGGTGGAATTCATCTGACTTAAATCTGGTGTTTACAGCATTTGCCCAAGATAGTCTCAATTTACAAGCAGTGCAGAGAAACAGTTATTTTAAAAGGAATGTTTTTAAAACTTTGAAAAGATGCATGTATTGGTTCCATTTTTGTTAACAACACCAGTGACCACATCAATATTAACATTTATATTTAATCAGAGGCCTTTCCCATTTGCAGTACCACAAAACCTGTGGAACAAGGATAAGATTTCTGTGTCTTAGAGCCTTGTCATCAGTGCAAAGGAGCTAGAAAGCTACCTCAGTGGGATGACTGGTGGTAAAATTAATCTGTAAAACTCTTTGAACCTCAAGTTTAAAACAGGCCAGCTTCTGGCTAGGTTCCTTTCTTTTCTAGAGAATTTTGTTTCAACACAGACTATAAAGTATAAATTTAATGTAGTATAAGCTGTCTGGAGATTGCTTTGTTTTTCCCTGAGAGCCAAAGAGGCTCTGCTCCCTAGAAATTGCTGACTGGTTTAAAATTGTTTTAAATAGGATCTGCTTCCAGAATATCTACCATGACTGACCTCTGGTTTACTGTAGAAATATTCCAAATAAATAATCAAGTTCTTCCTTTGTGGTTGTCAAGCATTAGGCAGCCAGACTGTGGCATACTCTGTGTTTTCTTCTTTTGCAGGAAACATTGGAAGAGGGTTCTTGACTGAGGTCTAAGCAAGAAGATACAGTACAGTCCCTAGAACAAAGTCTGCAATGCTCATGAAAAAACAGGCCTTTTACCAAACCTGTAGAGAAATTAAAGTCATGGATGGAACTTTGAAATACCAGGATCCTGGTTTTGATATTTAGATGCTATCATTGAAACTCATGGAATTGCTACCAGAGAAATCTTTGCAATAGCTGCTTCAATTTCACTGCTGTGCCTGTGAAGATATGAAAAACAAGGAACAAAAATGAGTCAAGATACTGAAAACTGTCATAAATAGTGTGTTTTTAAAACCATTATCCCTGTATTTTAACCTATGCCCATTTGTCAGTATCAAAATACCGCTTGAGTTCAACAGGAACTGGAATAGCCCATAAAGAAATCTTTAGATCTGAATGAAAACACAAATCACTGCATATTTTCAACTTTAGACCTATTGCAAGGCCATTGCAGAGTATCTGATAATGGCATTTATGTTTATATAGTCCATTGTTTTTCCTGTGCTGCAAACTTTCCACTCGACAGCGCTGTTTCCTGTTTCCCATTATGGAAGTCTCCAAAGGGGGTTTCCTTCTGTTTTTCTTATGGTCAAAAGGAATTTTATAAGTACAAGTCAAGTTTCTTTTCAGTGCTACACGTGCAGAATGGAATCTGAAAGCTCCCAATGTAATAATCTCCAGCATGTACATAGTTAGTGTTACACATAATCCACATCTGGGTCACAAAATCTCTGAAACACTTCCAGGAATATTTAGACAGCCATAATGCAACACGTTGCTGTGTAAGGGAGAAATAGAGCTAACCTCAATGTCAAGGTTATAGCTTTTGAGAAACACAGCAGCTCCCCTTCAGAACTTTGTAGTTCACCTTCTGGATCCTGACTGCCATAAGTTTGAATACCATTAATATTTTCTTTTCCACTTAAGCCCATAGACACATCTGAAAACAGTTTACATCCCAACTTGCTTTATGCTGTAGATATTTAAGTCTAAACTGTATATAAAACTTGGTGCATATGTAACCCATATATTTTAATATCAGAGACGGTCTTGGCACCTTTTTCTGCTACAATCAGCTCAGAACCCCGGGAGATAAAATATGGTTGAAACTGAACTAGCAGGCAGTCTGCATTATAGTATTCATTTCAGAGTTAAAACACATTCTTAGATTAGATCTGGGCTTGGCACTATGCTGCAGTACTGCCTGGTGTGTAATATAGTATCTATAAACTACTTTTTAACCACTGCTTATGGCAGGGGACCCATAGTGATATAAATGCTGTATGAAGCCCTTCAAAATTTTCTCTTCAGCGTATTTTACTTAGTGGATTTAGGACGGTGCCTCAAGGCACAACATCAGGAATTAACTGTAGCCCTTAATGATACTAGATATTTTTGTAATTTCTTAACACAACTGGGTGGGGGGGGAACTAAGGGTAAAAGGGTGGTTCATTTTTGGTGCATCTTCTCTTCACAGCATGATATCTGCTTCACAAAATGTTTATACCAAAGAATTCCTTCATTTTGTTGTTTTCAATCCCAAAAAAAGAAGGGTCTAACCAGAAATTATTATCCAGATCTATATTAATCTGCTCTGTCTTGCCACTGAATTCAAACTTTCTAGCTGCAAATTTGCCTTCTGAATTGCTTTTACAACAGAGGACTCTCTCATTTTGTTTCACGGTGTGTATATATCCACTGGTGAGTAAGAACATTTTAGAAGTCCCTGTCTGCCCCGTACAGACACTCCTCTGCAGAAAAGGTGAGAATTTTTCAGCAAGAAAGGTTTTAGGCTCAATCCCTGGTCAAGAAAGTGGATGTCCTGTCTAAAGGGCAAATGCAATAGTGCCTATCCACAGTCCATCTGTGTACACCTCTGCACAGGGAAGAAAGACGTGACCCTTGGAGGGACCTCTCTCCCTCTAAATACTATAAAAGAGCCTAAATAAGAATTTGAGATAAGACATCTACCTTGTAAATTGCTGGAGCTGGTTGAGTTGATTTTCTCCACACAGTTTCTTATATGCAGTCCTCTCTTCCTTTCCCTCTCCTGTGGTGTGCCAAATGGTGCAAATACTTGATGGAGAAAGAGGAAGAAAACACTTTGGCTTGCTCTCTCTACTCTGAGAAGACACACCACAATATCAGAGGTAACTCTGTGCTTCTCAGTGATTTGGACAGGTTAGGGGTGATCTCACTGTTTACTTATTTATTTTGCTTCTTGCTAAGATTTGTTTATTGTTAGTGCCCCCAGCGCTGACTACTCATCCAGCAGATATACTTTCAGAATCTTTTCTTTTCTAAATCTATTCTTTTCCCCCCCTTTTCTTTGTGTAAAGGATATGTACTGGCTTTGTGGAATCCCTGTAGCAAGTTGTGAATGATGTATGAACTGAAAAATCTTTGCCTGGTACACAGTAGGAATATAGAAAGTGCTGTGCAGTCACTGCTGTGCTATGCTTTTTTTCCTGTATATACAGACACATGGTAGTCATTTCATATTCATTTTGACAAGCCCTTTATGTCCAGACACCATGGGATGGGATGGCTTTTGTACAATTGGCCTGCACTGGATTATGTATCAGAGAGATTTTTGTGCATAACTGTTCCCTGAGCAGTGCTTGGAAGAAACTGGTGTCTTCTGCTTTTGCTAATATGCCAGCTTGAGTTTCCTCCTCAGTTCATATTTCAGGCAGCAAGTATACCTGGGAAGCATTGCTAAGATGTCTGTACTTTGCAAATGTGTGCTCAGACAGGGATTTGAATCCTAGACACTGAGCCACAAACTTGAGGACGTGCTCGTTTTTTTAATTGGCATGGATCCTGGCTATTCCCTGTTTAGAGCCTACTGTGGACTTATTCAGTTTATTTCCTTTGGGCATACAGTCCATCTTAGATAATGGAAAGTGTACAGAATACCCAGTAGAAATGCAAGTGCAAATCAGAGAGAAGATTTTTTCCCCTTCTATTTTAACAGCTACGAGATTCATACTCCTCCTCAGATGCCTATTGCTAACTTAGAGTTTTGATTTCCCATGTTGCCATACCTAAAAGGGACTGCTATGCACGAGATATTCCTGTAAGATCTGTGCCGCCAAAGAAAATCTTACTTGATTTCCCCCGATTATACAAGGGTGTCTCCCTACTGTGGGATGGCTGACTTTTTTTCCTTCTGTGGCCACACAGCACATTATTAGTTGCTTAAAACCTGTTAGATTCCACCTGAATGAAAATATTTCATTTTTATGAGCATTGACCACTGAGACTACAAGTTAATTCTACCTTTCCCCTAAGACTAGGTTTCTCATTAATAAGAAAGATACTGAAGTCAAAGTAAAGGTTTATTTTATTAAAAGTAGAGAGCCTAGGGAGGAAGTAGAGGTTACTGACTAAAGCACTAGAATCCTTGTTTACACTAAATAAATAACATTCCTGCCCTGAGCCTCAGTGTCCTAACTTAAAAATAAGGATAAACCAGATAGTTTTTCAGTTCTGGAGACTGACATGTGGACAGCATAGAAAAAAAAAATCACTGATGTGTATAAAGTATGAGTAAAAAACAAGCAAACAGATGCCACCACAGAGGGAGAGAAGGAGCAGCTGGGTAGGAGGATACACCCAGATCACCTGAAAACAGGGTGTCAGAAATCGTGATGCACAGTGAGGCATGTAGAGAAGTTTTGCAATGGGAAGTGGTACACAGCCACTCCAGCTGCAGAAGTCCTGGAGAAGATGGGTAAATCATGCACAGAGCATTACTGTCTCAGGGAAAGAAGTCAGGAAAAAAAAGGACAGGATTAGCTACAGCTGAGCCCACTGCTTTTCCCTAGGCTTCTCCAGGCTATGGGGTGAGAACTCCAGGCTCCTGAGTAAGGGGGCTGTGCTTCTCCAGCTGACACTGTTGCAAAATGCCAGGAGCTTGTTCTTACTACAACAATTAATAAAAAAATGGTTATCAGCAACAATTGTTTTGCTATATCTTTATCTCTAGTTTTCCCAAATAAACCAGACTTTTACTGTATGCCCCAAACAGTAGACTATTTATGAGGGGCTTTTTACGATTCCAAATAAAGAGTATCCTTGGCAACATTTCTTTCCCATTCCTAGGAATCAGTTGCTGAACCCTCACCCAGATATGTTTGATATTCCCTGCATTCATGCTTGGACAAACGGAGTTGATTCCTGATCCTGTGAACAGATTGAGTGTGTTGCCTCATTCACTGCAACCTTGGCAGAAGTAAATTGGACCAAGGTGATACTTCTGGCCACGCTTTCAGTATAATTTCTTTCTTTTCACTATGGAACCCTGATGTGGTCATGCCCTAACCTTTCTTTGAGCCAGTTCTCCTGCTGGGGGAGTTAAACAGTGAAAAAAGACTTCTGCACTTGCTTGAATTCAGCAGAGAGCAGCTAATGAGCCCTCCTGATCCCCTGTGCACTGGGGTGTGAGGCCGTGCCAGCCACAGCTCTGCCTCAGCTGTGGCACCCAAGGCAGCCCTGGGCCTGTTCTCCATCCCAGACAGAGATGGGATCCCAGGTGTTGGGATGGGATGGGCAGCCAGGGCTGTCCCTGTGCCCAGCACACTCCCCCTGCACCCTGCAGCAGGGTCGGCTTCCTGTACCTTGGGGATGGGCCCCGAGCTCCCTCCCCAGCAGGCACACATCTGCCTTGACTTCCAGATGGCTTTGTTGGGCACCTCAAATCACCCAGGCAATATCTGCTGGGCTGTGGATATGTCTTATGTATAATTTTTGTGATGATATTATGACATAATGTGCATCTTTCACTGTTGCGGTTTTTTTGCATTGTCTTATGCCCATAAAACAGTATATGACACTCCCTACCAACCAGATGAATGCTCTTTGGTGCAAGAGCAGCCTCAAAATTGGTTTTGGATGCTTGCAGGAAACTGCTGTAAAAACATTTCTTGGTAATTAGAATGTTCTGGAAACTTATGATTTTTGTTATCACAATGTGTTAAAATCAACTATGGTAGTATAGTCTGCATTTTCTTAATGCCCCATAGGCTATCTCAACATTCTACTTTTTAAGAGTTTAAACTAATACATCTGAGTTTCTATCATCCAATTTTTATTCATAGATTGAAAGTAAAAAACAAGCTTTCCTGTTTTTTTTAGTACATGATCAGTTTTTCAACTTGAATGAGTGTCTTGAATAAATCCAAATGCAATAAAAACCTTCTCTGCACCTGTAGAGAAGCTACAGCTGGCAAAAGCAAACATTTTTTCAGGTGTTCAGTCATTGAAACCTTACTCCTGAGTAGTGGGACTTTCTTAAAATTTCAAGAATAAATATGTTTAACTCAAGTATTATTTTTAATTTAATGGTCTGAAGTTATTTCTGTAATCTTAGGCCTTTGTATAGGTTAACCTTATTTCAGAGTTCATTTTAAATTATATATATATTTTAATGAGTCAGTATTAGCAACACCTAAATACAGACCCTGTCATTATTATTTCTGGGTACTAATTTTTGCACCCTTTGTCTGTAGAAGTTCATTAGAAATTTCCAACCATTAAATCATATTGAGAGAGCAACTGTAATGTTAACTGCTATTTTTAATTTAGGAAGATCAAAAATTGTGATTCTCAGATAAACATAATGTGATCAGAAGCCAGAAATGTGCCCAGCAGGCAAATTTTTGTAAGACTTGGCATTCTTTATTCAAAATATTTGAGCCTCCTGCTCCAAAACAAGAGTCTGGCCTGTTCACTGCTCCTTGCTGGGCAGGTGCTCTTCTTTCTCAGGTAGGATAGTCTTTTTGTCAAGGCTGAAGCATAGTGATCCCAAGAGGGATTTAAAACTATCTACACTGAAATGACTCTCTGAGGTTGATATAGGGATAGATAGCAGGCAATTTAATGTTTCTGCTTTGACAGCTGTGCAGTGTACTATCACTGACCCTGTCGTGAGCAATCCTAATCCCCTTTACTGTCTGAACCCAACTGCTAACTGGCATTTTAGGGCTGAGTCTCCTGTTTACAGTAAAACAACACACCTTTCTCTCAACAGAGAGGAAGTACTCAGAGTAAATCTGTGACATGGTGCTGCCACAGACACTGGGCATGGGAGAGCACAGCCCAGAGCATGTGCAGGGCTGCTCTGTGGCATTCGAGGTCCAGCTGCAGGCGGGCATTTTAGTGTGCACTGAGCTGATGGTGGGGCCCTGAGGGTGAGCTGTGCCACCCAGGCAGATCCCCCACACCCAGGGCAGGGCTGCCACAGCAGGACAGAGCTGCCACACCAGGACAGAGTGCCCTGCACGAGCAGCACACACCCATGCTCATGTGTGCAGCGAGGCCTTACACTAGTCCACAGTGATTACTTACAGATATTTACTTCAGCACATGGCATATAGAACATTAAAAAGGGTTTGAAAATCTCTCAGTTTTTCAACTTCTGAAGGATTATTAACTTCAAAGTCTGAAGAAATGTCGGCCTTCCATGCTTGGAAATGCCAGCAGCTTTTGCATATCCCCACCACAGTACCAAGCAACCCCCAGCAGAGAGAAACGATTACTGCCTCCATGGCATAAGGATGGCTTTTGATCTCCTAACATATTGGAAATTACTTAAAGGTAAGCCATCTGCTAGCTGAGGAACAAAAATAGATTACATCACACCCTGCTAGAAAGATTGTGTTAAATCCTGTGTATCAAGGCTTTTAATAATTCTAAATTAAGTCAGTTAATAGGATTAGGTACACATATTCCTTAGGCTTCTTTCACCAACTATTCACAAAAACCCTTTTTTTGGTGGAGATCGGTAAAATTCAGGCATGTTCCACTGTGAATAAAAGAGTTCATTCCAGAATAAAACATTTCTTTAGATCATAATTGCTCTCCAAAAACACTTTAGCAAGTCAGGGTGCAGTGAGTGGGAGGAGCCCAAGCCCTTTATTTTTTGTTAATATAATAATATTAACCGAAAATGTTGATTGATAAGGTAGGGTGTTGCAACTATTTACCTGGGATGTAACCTGTCCTTAAAAGATTGTTCAGGGAGCTGTTAAAAGTCTTCATTTTTACCTTTGTATTTTTTTTTTTCTCCAAAGTGGTTGGCCACCTAAGAAAAGTGATTTAGACCTGTTCTGTTTACACTTAGAAGAAACTTTGACTAGTTTTCCTTATAACTGGGAGACCATAAATCTTATTATTTTGACTTTGACACTGTCTGAGAAAAGATACTCAGATGACAATTCTCCCATGTTTGTTTCACTGCTACATCCTTCTAGTCCTTGGAAACCTATGAATCATGGACTACAGTAGCTGAAACTTATATCCAAGTATTTGGGTTTAATAGGACTTAGTGGACTCTTCCCTTAATCAGTGCAATTATTTTCTAAGTTTATTTATAGTTTTGTGTTCTGTAACATACTTTGGCAATGAGATTCACAATTAAAGTTCGTGTTGTAACTACTTCTTTTTGTTAAAAACTTTTGAGCTTATGATTTTATAAGGGGATCATGTACTAACTACTTTTCTTACTTAAACCATTTAGAATCATGTTTGGATGCAAGACAATTTGGTCATGTACTATTTAGAACTTGCTTTTCGTACTTATTGCCATTATCTCTCATTAATTAATCAGAGGCTAAGTTTTATTATATCCTTATAAAAACACATGAAATTAAAATTATTTGTGTTTTCCATTCTTTTATGTGGTCTAGGATTTACTACTGAAGACTTTTAATATGACAGACGTCATTCTCATACCATTAAGAAATCCTGCTTAGTCAACAAATAGTCATGGCCTTACATGGATCAGTAGTTAACAACTGTGGTAAGTGGTGTCTTCTTCTAAGGGTAATTTAGTTCATCTCAAAGCAAACTATACCCCCATAAAATAAGGCTACAAGAATCTGGAAGACATAATTTAGAGCCAAACCCTGAATGTGTGGTTTCTGAGCAAGGCAGCAAGTGAAAATATAAACAAATTGTGGTCTCATGCCATAAAAACTTCTGGGCAGAAATTTGGGGAGTTCTGTTATCTCAGACACAGTTACAGTGACTGGGATTACTCTTGTGCTCAAAATTAAGTACATATTTCTTTTCTATATGTGAACTCTAGAAGGAATTACTTGTGTTAGGTCAGAGTTTGGAAAACCATGGCTCCAACTAGCTGGTTATGGTTTTACACTGATTAGCACAGAAGAAGAATTTTCCATTTCTAATGTCAAGTACACCATCATGTAAATGTTAGGACAAAAGCAAAGGACAGTATTGGCAAGTAGGGAATTACAGTAAAACAATAAACAGAATCCTCCTTCAACTTCTGTGTTCTGGCAGTTAAGTATTTCCGGAAGTTTGGTTCAGTAGAACTGGGGAGGTTGATGGCACGGGGAAAGTGAAACACATTTTACTTCATTAAAATGGAAAGTGAAACACAACAGAGCATTACAGACTTTTGAAGATGAGATATCCAGGAGAATATCTCATATTGACTGGGAAAATATATATGATTGGTTTTGCAACAAGTAGAACACATGATTCTGGATTTTGCTGATATTGCACTTATATGCAGAAGACACCACACAAGCATTTATTGCATAGCTGAATGTGCCATCTATATGCAAACTAAGCAATCTAGAAAAAACTGAGGAGCAAACTTTATTTCAACTCATCCAGCTGTTAATCTTGGCCTTCAGACATTCTTTTGTCGCATTGAAGAGCCATTTCTTTTCCATGTGCTTTCAGTCCTTGCCTTTTCCAGTGTGAAACTATCACTGCCAATTTAAAAATATGACCTTACTACTTCAGATAAAATGCCAATGTAGCTCTGTTTTCTGCATGCAGCAGTGGATGTAAACATCCCTGTGTGCCTGAAAAAACAAGAGCCTGTCAAGTCTGTATGGTACTTTGCATTAAGCCTCACATTCAGCTTTTAACTGTTTTCAGCCCCATCTGCCTGTGTTGCATACCCACTAGGTCTGATACTGAAAGAGTCTGCTAGGAAACATTCTCTACCTAGCTCTTGATGCCACATCTAACCTTTTTCAGGCCTCATCACCAAGAACTTGTTTAGATATATTGAAATCATTTTGGGACAAGGAGATCACAATTTGTAGAGCTTTAGGACATTGGTAAATTGTGGCTTTACATAGTGGCATAGTGATGTTCTTCGTTTTGCTCCTTTCAAAAAGAATCTTAATGTTTTAATTGCTTTTTTGACCACTAATTAATATTTATATGACACTTTCATAGCTACTCACCTTCACACCTAAGTCTTGTCCCTGAGTGGTGAGATCATTTCAGAGCCCACCATTTTCTAGACAAAGTTAGAATTTTCTCATGCCCATCACTTTACATTTATTAACCGTGAATTTCCTTTACCATTTTATTGCCCAGTTGCTTAGTGAGTCCTTTACATTTGGGCCTTGGCCTTTGATATTCTGAGTAAATAAGCATAATTAACAAACTTGACCTCAGTGCTCATCCCTTTTGAAGAACATTTTAAATATATCAAACAGTCCCTGCAGAATTCTTCTGGTGAGTTCATTTCAACATGAAACTAAACATTTACTCCTAACCTCTGTTTGCTGTCCTTCATTCAGATACTCATCTAAACAAAAATTCCCTTTTAAACATCCCCCAGATGTTTAGTTTTCTTAAAAGCTAAATCATCACTGAGGGATTTTGTAAAAAGCTTTTTGGAAATCCAAGTAGACTGTACCTACCAGGTCACCCTTATCTACATGCTTTTTTATTTTATAAAGAATTCTACATTTATAAAGCAATACTTCCACAGGAAAAGACATGGAGTAGTTCCAGATGTGCATTATTTCTATTCTTATTAAACAGGCTACTGATGTACCCTGTATAGATGTCAATCTTGCAGGCCTGCAGTTCCTCAGATCTTCCTTGGAATAATTTCTGAAAACTGACACCCCATTTGTCACTCTTCAGTCCGGCTGCTAAGGCAATTTCAGGCAAGGAATTACACACCCTTGCTAATAGTTCCACTATTGCATTGTTGCATTGTCCTAGAACAACAAGCTGAATAACATCTGCTCTTGGCAATTTTTTTTTTTTTAATGTTCAATTGACCATTTGTTCCTTATCCTTTTTTGCAGAAATTTCAATTTCAAGGCGATGCTCTACTCAACCCCCCAGAAAAAAACCAAAAACCCCAAGCCAACCCACCAAAATAACCAACCAAAAAACCCCCAGAAAATTCCCCCAAAACAAAAACCCAAACCCCAAAACAAAACAAAAAAATCCCTCCAGTGTTTAAGTCCTTAGTTTCTTCCACAGTGAACACTGATGCAAATAATTAATTTAACTTTTCTGAACTGATTATTTCGTCCTGTATCAGAATCAACTAGTAGTCCTACAGACTTTCAGAAACTCTTACTCTTTAAAACATATTTATAATTGTTGTGCTGACCCTAGTGCATTTTCATATGCAAAATTCCAGAATTTTATTATTGTATTTTCTTACTATGGATATGACTTCGGTTTTTTGAAGAAGGATGGCCTCATGCCATACAAAGGAGTGATTATCTAGCTATGTTAATCAATGCACTGGATGGTATTAGGCACAGTCAGATAATTCTTAGAAAAAGTGGTTTTGCACAGAGAACAGCTGAAGGAATAATTCAGGTCCATATCCATGCCCTAATCAAAAGTCAGACAGCCTATTTTTGGACAATATTCCTTTCATCTCTTCTTGTTGATGTTCATTTTCTCATAGCTTTTTTTAAGTGTTGCCTAGGTGACAGAACACTTTTTTTGGAAGGGAGTCATGATCAATCTCGTCACCTGCATCTTCCTCAGTTGCACCTTACATGACAACTCAGTAATACACATACATAGCTTTTAGTACAGCAGCAGCACTCAGCTGTCCCCCTTAAACAATGAATGCAGCCAAGCTGCATAGCAGAGCCATACTGACTATTCAAAGAATCAACACAAAGAAGAACTTTGGCAAAAAGGAATGTGCTTTTGTTTTTTCCTCAGTCCACATGACAGGATAACCTGATCTTTAGGGAACATGCCAGAAGGTATGGATCCAAACACACCATGACCATGGTGAGGACTCAGGCAGAACTCAGTGGATTTTCACTTGAAACTGAATTGAGCAGAGTCAGAAGACAGAAAGAGACATTGTAATAATATTTTGTCCAGACACTAATCTTTAGAAACATAGAGGAAAGTCTGAGTCCTCTGACAGAAGCAGTATAAATGCAGATCTTCAGAAGATTGTTCAGGGTCCAAGGCTCTGCTGCAGGGTCTGGCTAGCCTTGGTGTGCTGCCTCCTGGGTTCTGGATATCTTCTCTGAGGTACCAAAGGGAGAACTGGACCTCTAATTCAAAGGTCCAAATGTTGTTATTTGTGTGTCTTTGAATTTAGGTCAAAGGGCTGATTCAACAAAGAGATTTAGAGCACTGACTACTGCTTAGGCACCTGAATCTGATGTTTATATCTTTCTGGGACTCCCAAAACTCCCAGTCAATTGCTGCCTATCATTTAAACTCATCTTTGTTCTTGGGTTTTGCACCACCTAACCTTAAACATTTGCAATGTAGATGTTTGCATCTGAATTAGTCATCCTTAGTTCTGCTTAAACTCAGCAGAGAGAAGAGAGAGTTTCTGAGGAATGATTCATCTGACCCACTTTAGAGGTCTACAGCACATCCCACGGACTACACAGCCAGCCCATGGTGACAGCTCAGATGCATCTGCCAGCCCAGCAGGTGACCGAGTTTAGACAGATGAACTGAAAGCCTGATGCCAGAGGAGCTGCAGATCATTTGTACACTCTGTACAGCCCTAAGCCACCTGTGCATAGCAAATGTGAGCTATTTTAAACCTCAAAGGACAATTGCATTGCACACTGATGCAAGCTAAGAGTGAGCCCATGAACAGCTGCTGGCTGACAGGCAGGGAATAAACAAGTTGCTCTGTATGGTGTGTACATAAGGAAGCAAAAAACTGCCTGTGCTAGAGCTGCACAGACTCCTCCTCACCTCCATGCCTGACCAAGCTGCTGGCATTGAACATCACCTCCTTTGCCCCAAAGGTGCCAGCTCACCAATCTCCATTTACCCAGTGCTCTTCTTAGATAGCCTCAACAGAAATGTATACCTGAAGTTTCAGGATGCCTAAAATTTAAGCAGTAATATTTTCATGTCTCACTAGGCCTAGGTATACCATGTTACAGTATAACATATTCCTGTGGCTTTAATCTCTAAGTGTGGGAACTTAGTGTTGAATTAATCCTAATTAGATCTCATAGCTCATAACGTGTCTATTATTTCTTTCTCTTGGGAGAAAAAGATGGTGGATATGCTTTTAACAATAGGTTCTGGAATACTCTGACTTCAGTGTGAACTGTGGCAAGGCAAAAAGGACTGAGTGTCCTAAAAACCAGTTAGAAGTTGGACTTACAACACTAAGGTATGCAAAGGAGATTTTGCTGCAGCTAAAGAAATAACTGGAGTGGTCAAAGTGACCTGCAGAGTGAAAAAGAGCAGGAAGCCTGTACCTAGAGTGGCTGGGTAGATAAGATGCAGTAGTCTACTTACATCTCTTCATTAAAGAGTGATAAGGAAGCAACATTTCTTTGACCACCAGGAAACACTGAAAATTTAAATTACTTTTAACTGAAACAAGCTCAAAGTCATTTGTTTAACCATCATTTAGCAGATTTTTTTTTTGCGCTTGAGCGAATGGCTTCAATTTATGACTAAATTATTAGCAAACCAAGAAATTATAGAAGTGAAAACTTGCCATCTTAACTGGAGAAAATGTGAACATTGACATTCATCCTGGTCTTAAAGTACATGAAAAATGTTTCTGTCCTATATCTCCTACATATGGAAGCTTGAAGTGGACATCTCAAATGATTCTTATCCTTGTTATACTTGACAAGCTCGAACAAGGTGATGGCAGGCTGCTCGTGCGACATTCACTACAGAAGGGAAAGATTCCCACCAGTGGTTTATAACAGAAAAGGTTGTTATGCTTTATTTGTTATTTGTCCTACTTCTTCACTGAGGAAGGAATTAATGTATTTTTTAACGTAAATGTTATTAATTGTACGTGTCTACAGCTCTAGAGAGAAAAAGCTTGTAAAAACTGTAGCTCAGAACATTTAGTGGCTGTCTAGTTACTCTTTAAGTAATGCAAATTACTTGATCTTCTTGTTTTAATTCACTTGCTTCACAAATCTTGGTAGCTATGGACAAAACATGCCCTACAGACTCATTACACACTCAGTACTCCCAGTGCTGTCAACAGAGATTGTGACAAAAAAATCACAATAAGATTTGGTCTCTAACCAAGAAATACTGCTGTGTTTATAACTCGTTATCCCAGTTAATATTTCTCTTCTGCCACAAGCTCCTCTCATACACCAAGGTGCAGAGCCTTGGTTGTAGTTTGTGTTCTGCATCTACAACAGGGTCTATGGCCCATCTTACAAGGCCCTGGGGCCTGGAAGTGGCACTGATCTTTGGAACAATGAGAGGTTTCTATAAAGTGTATTCTCACCTGACCTGGAAACTACAGTGGCATTAGTTATGCTTTTTTAATGACAGCATTTACTTTACTCACAGATTTACCTTCATTTCTTCATGTCCCGGCAGAAATTTATTAAATGCGGCCTCTGAAGCATTTACCCAAAACTTAAAACACTTGACAGCACTGCTGAATTTTAAAAAAACTTCTCCTTATGATTCAGTGGCAATATATGTTCCTACCATATCAATTAATGTCAGCACCTCCAAGTATCCCTGCAGAAGAGTTGGACAAACTGCCAGACACTAACTGAATGGAAGGTGGATCACTGCATGCCAAGTCATGGATATTGCACAGCTTTTGCATGGATGTGTCAGTGCTATCCCTATTTGGATTCATTTGCTTCAGGCTGCTTTTATTTTTTGCCCCCAGACAAAACCACATACAAACTGCTGAAGCTCCCATGCCTTTTGACCTTGCCAAGCTTTGTTAGAGCATCTTATCTTTACACAATACCTACAAGCATGCATAGGACACTAGAATCAGTGTACCAGAAACTCAGTGCAGTTTTGAGTCACAGCACCATAGGCTAAGAAGACGTGACATATATTTCCATATCAAAACAAGAAAAACCTTTCTTTCCCCTCCTCACTGATGCATAACATCCCAAAAGGCCAGAATGGCCTTCAGCTAACACAGATCAATTTTCTTTCAGCTTCAATCACCATTTAATTACTGTTGACTTCTTTAACCTTTTTCTCTTCCTTTATGGATTAGATTCCTTTATACCCTGTTGCCATTTGCTTTCTCTGTGACATAATCAAACTTAAAATGGTATGATAAAATTTCACATTTTTCTTCTTCCTTCCTACCATTTATGTTCAATTTACTTCAAAAACCAAATCATTTCTTGAGGAGAAAAGTATTTTTAATGAATTGACTTTTAAGTTTATCTCTCTCCAGTATCTAGATGTCATTTGCTTTAAGCAAGTAATTGTTCAGATGACTGGATGGCATGTTGGATAAAAGCACTAGCTTTTCAGCTCTTAACATTTCAGGAGGAAGACACCCACATGGCAGTACATTTTGAATGCAATGAATTTTGTTGACTCAGCTTCATCTTCAGCAAATATTTCACATTTCACTAACTCAGACTCCACATAAACATAGTTCAGCTAGCACTTTTTATTAGAAGGAAACCATTTTTCAGTAGATCAGAAGAGGAATGATTTTTCTACTAGTGGCTGTAAAAGCAGCAGAGATCCTCCCAGCCAAGTCAGGGTATTCATTCCTTGGCACCTTTTCGTTCTGCTGGATCAGAGGCCTGTATGTCTGTGTCACTGTGCATGAACTGGTGTAATTCAGGATAGATTACTGCCCCATGCATCTCTTAAATTGATCACTTTGAGACACCTTTAATTGCACATGCAGTAGGCACAGTCTGTTTTTTAAAAAGCAAATTTTTAGGACTCAGAGTAACCCCATCTTGGCGTTGATGCAAACACCTAATATTCCCTTTACAGGGCAATAGCAGCACCAAAGAGTTAGGCACTGAGCTGTGGAGCAGAATGATTTTTTTGTTTGTTGAATTATAGGGGTCAAAGTAAAGAGTGGTTCTGCAATTACTACCATACACAGTGTAACTGCTGTGAGTTTGTTACTATAGATTTTATTTTGAGATCTTGTTGTTGAAAATATGTGTCCTTGAACTTCTAATTAACTTGGAGCAATTGAGTTACAAGTAGTACAGGCCAGAATATTTTAGAGAAGTGAGGATGCTCTGAGGTATGTGTCATTACTGGCAGTAACTTTGATTCTTATGCATCCTTTAGACACCACAATAAAAAGCTTTACAAAAATAGCTTTATGGGATCTTAGCACTGATGTTCATTCAAGCTGTTTCTTTGGTTTTGCTACATCTCAGGATGTGGTAAGAAGTTATGTCTTCTTCCTAAAAATCCAACCATTATGAATGAGATCAGTTCTTGAGGGCAAAAGAGGGTATAGAAAAGTACCAATTCATACTAATGTGGTACTACATACTACTTGTCTCTTTTTTTTTAATAGCCAAACAATTAATGATCAAATATTAAAGTTAATTATTATTTGTGCTCAACAGGCTGTAATTAATTCACATGAAAAAATACAGTTTAATTTTTGATTCATTTACAGCAAAGTAAATTGATAAAATACTTTGAAAATAATTGTACTAAAGGGAGACCCTGGAGAATAACAATAAAAACACATAAAATATGGATAAAAATATGTGAAGTATAAACCTTTTGGGTCACATAGTCTCTTCTTGCAACCACCATAGGCTTGTTTTGTGTTGCTGGGTGCTTCCCCGCTCTGTATACTGCTCTACTGTGTGCTGAGATATGCACATATGCATTTAGAGCAGATGATGTAGCTTTCAGATCATTTAGATTAAGGATGAGCTTGTTCTGCAGCACTGTGACCTACCTCATTTGATAACTGGAATAACCTGTAATTGTGATCTGGGTGGTTTTAATGGTGTGGAAAACACTATGCATGACCCATTACATGTTATATTAAGCTGATCATTTTTAAATACACACATCTATGGACATTAGACATTAAGACAAAATGTGCATATCTGAGTTTAAAGACATCAATAAAAAGACCTGCCTGCAGTACTTCCAGGCATGACAGAACACCCTTTAAAAAAGTCATCAATTTTAACTAAAACTGTTGGAATTTGTTGAATTTGCTTATAAAATTTAGACCTTTCTGCAGTGAGTCATTTATTTATATGATTTGGTCATACTATACATAGCTATAAAAAAACGGAGTAAAGCAGATTTTCTGCCATTCCATTTCACTCCTTCCTGTTGTATATATTTCAGCACAACTGGAAGGAATTTTTGATTCCATATTTTAGGAATAATTTGATTACATATTTTAGAAATAATTGTGAAGTGCTGTTTCTTAGAGTGACATTAGAAAATGTTGACTAAGTTGCTATCAGTCTTAAAGGATTTTATCCTCAAAGGTTTTGGTTTTAACGTACGTATGTAATGTACAATGTGTTGTAATACACTACTCTTAACACACCTGCTCAGAATCAATAATCAATTACCCCAAATTAACAGATTATCTTGAGATTTCAACTAAAATGTTTTTACTATATTTGAAAAGAATTTTATTTTAAAAATACATATGAAACCTTCCAAAATGAAGATTTTAAAAGGAATTACAAAAATCAAAGCTCAAAACTTTGGGAAAAAGTCAGGAATGATCTAAGGCAAATGATTGGATCTGCCTGTGTTTATATTGCTCATAAAATGAGCAAAAGTTCAGAAAAATATGACTAATGTCAAAGATTAGTAAAAAGTTTAATAGAGCAAATTAAGTCTTCGCATGATGTGTTTAATTGTCTGGTATAGACCAATCAGTTTTTACAATGCAATCAGACAGTAAATGTAATTTATATCGTAGCTATTAATATTTACTATATAAATGACTTGCAAGGATTTTATCTGAAGCATGTAATACTTATTTCTGATTTTTAACATTCACTTTATCCAAGGAGGATCTGAAAATCCCATGTGAATTTGAAATCTAACCTTTTATATTGAGGGAAAATATACATGTATACTCTGATAACTGAAGATTTTGGGGGGAAATATTGTCAATGGGACAAATTCTGAGGCTTCTCAGTGTGTATTTTATCATTCTATTTATGGAAGTTGCTATCCAGGAAAGACTCCTGTAGGAAGTAGAGTTCTCATGAGGATGCCACTAGAAAGTGACAGTGACTATTCCTTGGGAAGAGTGAATTTAATACTTATTTGTGACGTTCATGAGCCAAGGGCTGTGCTTGTTTGCCATTGCCACAAATACATATAAACACACATAAATACACATAAATACTACAATTCACACTCCTTATGCTTTGCAGCAGGGAAGGACAGAAGAAACAGAGATCTTCCTTCATGTCAGACACCTGAAGAACAGAGCCTGGTGCCACCTGCTATGGTCCAAGCATCGTCCCTGCTCCCAGGGAGTGACCAGCACCACTATGCTTTACCCAGGATCAGACCCAACACTGGTGTGGAGAAAATCTGGAGATGCCCTGTGATTCTACACCAGGTTAAATTCAGAGGCACTTCACAGTGGAATTTTGCAGCTCCAAACAGTGTGTTCAGTCTACTTTGCTGAACTTTCAAAAGAGCAGTTGAAATTTATAATGTTGAAGCCTGACTTTCGCCACTGCCTTCTCTGACCATGTACCTTCCTGTATACTAGCTTTATTTTGTATATTAGCTCATTAAAACATGTTGATGTGCTCAATTCAGTCCAGACGGCTCAAGGATAACTCAAACTCAGGATGTGAAAAATAGAAGATGACAAAAGGGATGCTAGCTTATGACTTGTCTTGGTTTGGGAAGACAGGTATCTGCCAGGGAAAGCCGGAGCCTTCCTTGGAATGGAGAATGTAAATCACGCCCACCGCCCCC